>JAPMOR010099690.1:0-13066 GCA_026543865.1 Argiope aurantia
AAAATGTGTATTTTCTCTACAGCATAGAATTAATTAAATTCCATATTCGCATCTATGTTGTTTCTTAATTTCTTGGTGTTAATATATTTACAATATTATGTACTAATGAACGTGAAAGTAGAAAAATAATTATGAGAATTAACGTTAAACTGTAGTAGTAAATATATAAGAAATGCAATCACGTAAGTTTAATGTAATTATGAAAATTATCATAAGGAATATATGAAATTTAGTATTATTATATTCAATTAGGAAAATTAACATAAGAAACGCAATACTAAATATTAATGATTGTGATACAATGATAATGCAAGAAGCATAATCAACTTATTATTTATTTTCTATAGAATTCTTTACGTTTTACTAAAACCTATTAAATAAGCTTTGTTAATTTTTATTAAAAAAATATGTTTTTTTTATTTTACGTCTTTAAAATTGTCTATCACTAGTTAATTTATAAAATAACCTGTTATTTTATAACGTATCTAGTCAATACGATAAAGTTTTGGTTTTCTGTCATTTACTTTCTGTGATTTACTTTATCCTTATTTTCGGAAAGGGCTAGAAAATTTGATTTTTATGGGCAATATTTTCGGCAAATTATGGTAGATGAAGTTTTGAATGACTTCTCACTTCAGATTCATTTGGTTTTTTGGAAAAAGAAAAAAGGAAAAGTAAGAAATTTGTCATCGCTAACTTGTATTATATAATTTTAAAAAAAAATAAAAAGATATGTATTACCATTTGTTTTAGCTGTAACGTAGAATTAATTTGAAACAAACAGATTTTATGAAATATATTCATTGTTATTTTCATTCTTAGAAAATTTTTATTTTTCAATATAGACAATTACATTTGAAACGTAGAATTAAATTTAAAAGATATGTAAAGAATTAACAGAAAATATTGTTCAGGTATTGAGAATTTTCTTAAAACTTTTAAATAGCTACATATTCTTTTCATATGAAATATGATATTTTATTATTCATTAGTATATATACTATATTTCTGGAGTGTAACAATAAATTAGCTCATTTTATTATGCATTAATTATTAGCTCCTTTTATTATGTTGTTAACCGTTATGCATAAATTAAAGAATGAACCGCATTTGATATAGTGCTGCTGTTATACAACTATTTGAACTGTACGTCTACTTTGTTACTTATTTGATTGGTGGAAATATGAACTTCATTATCAGTTGTTTATGGATAGCTAATGCACTATCTAGAATATTACAAATTTTTGTTTTAACTCTAAAATTGTAATTGTTATACAGATGACAGCAATTCTCTTTATTATTTTTTCATTCTACTCCCACAACCTTAAATTAACGGAAGTTTTCTTCCCTTATTTTCTGATATAGCTCCCTTAGATGACGTATTTTGCGATTATCTTTTTGTACAATTGAATATATAGCCCTTCAGGAATATGTACAGAGAATTGAATATATAGTTATTTAAGTCCAAAATAGTGCCCAAAATTGAATACATGCATTCAACTTTGGTGGGAATAATATGAATAAAATTTCATTTCCCTTACTAGCTGTGTTTTGAGCTATCACATTCACACTTACATATGAACAAAGCAGTCAGACAGACAGCACACAGGTAAGTGGAACTATTACAAAATTTGATACATGTTCGCAATTTTAATAAAGAAACTGTAAGCAAAATTCCTTCTATATAACTTTTCAGTGTCTGAATTATCATTTTCACAAACAGGCAAATTTTCAAAGCTAATTTTTCCGAACCCAGAGAGCCTTAAAGCGTGTTAGAAGTAAAAATGCTTGACAATTCACAATATATTTTTACTTCATGTTTCATGTACTAGAAAACAAAATTAAAAAAGTCTACTCCTTAGACTTGTATCATTTGTGATCCAAACATCTCAAAAAAGTACTCGGCAATCATAAACAAAGGACTCGATGCGACAGAAGATAAACGAAACGGGCCCGGTTATATTTTACGATAACGGCCTCGACTCTTGGATCTTAACGACAATAGTCTCCATTGGCTTACTTTCCATCTTTAATAAAAATAACTCGCCTTTTAGCCGAACGTGTGCCTTGCAGTTTCTCTGAGAGAGGATTGCTTTTATCACTGGAAGGGTTGGAGGATAAATCGTGCGATACGAGAGAAGATTTGTCAAAATTTTGTCTCCCTGGATTCGCGGTGAGTTCATGCAAAAAGAAAGGAGTGGGGAATATACACAAATGCGGTGGATTAAAATTTCGGATAATATTGCATCAACAAGTATTTTCATTTGTAGAAAAATGGCCCGTTAAGTTTGATTTTATGAAGAGAAAACTATGAAAAGGAAAACAATAACAATATGCCTACAAATCAACAGTGGCATCAGTACAATCATGCTTGGTATTTTTTCATTGTGAAATGGGAAGAGTTGAAACATACAGTTGACAGCAATTAGATGTTACAATTGACTTTAGCTTCAACTGTAACAACTATAAAAAATTTCAAAAAAAAAAAATCAAAATATTATTGTAAATCTCTGAAGGAAGAAGAATATAACGGTGATTCTTACTTGCTTTGGATTTAGTATATATGTTACGGTAAATATGATTAATCCGATGATTATGTGTAATTACGGGTGATCATTCATAATCACTACTAAACTTATTCGTGATTATGTGTAATTATGGGTGATCATTCATAATCACCACTAAACTTATTCGTGATTATGTGTAATTACGGGTGATCATTCATAATCACCACTAAACTTATTCGTGATTATGTGTAATTACGGGTGATCATTCATAATCACTACTAAACTTATTCGTGATTATGAAGAATCATCGGTAATTATACATAATCACCCATTTATTACATTTACAATAACATATATACCGGATGATTATATAAGAATAAACTGTCCCGATATATAAACCGTAACTATCATACTATTCACAAAAAGGAAATGAAATTTTGGCTGAAGGTATTTTGAGGCATGCACTCAAGAATCATATTAAAAACAACAATTAACCTCTAACAGTTACGTTTACGGTGACAAAATTTCAAAATTTTCAGATGATGATAATACCAGCTTTTTTTTTATTGGAATGTATTCTCCATAACAAGAAAATAAATAAATAATAGTGTTGCAACGGTACTTGTAGCACGAAAATCAGCAGCACTAGCAAGCTCAGAAGAAAAGAGTTAACAACAAATAAGGACAGAAAAGCAATGAAAAGAAAAACCTTTAATTGTGTTTCGCAAATTGTCTACTTCTTCAACCACGATGACTCTTTGCATTTGGCAGATGTTGCCTAACACCAAAGTACGTTCCATGCTGAGAGGAATCTGTTGAATTTCACGTCTCTGGTAGGCACACCACAGTTGCTTTCTCGCTCTTTTTTAAATCTGTCTAACGCTGGTGATTTTAGTGATATATATACCGTGAATAAAATTCTAATCATTTTGAAATATATCATCTGTGATATAACGGGATTGGAAAATTTGACGTAAGTATTTGGCGTAAAAAAAATATTATAATTTGGCGTCAATTCAGCATTCCCTCTAAATCTATCGTGTTATCCTTGGCGAATTTTTTGGCAATTAATCCTTGCCTTGAGATTAATAATATCTCAATTCAACAACGGAGGGATCAAAACACAATCAGGTTATTCAAATGTAAGAATTAATGATTTAATAGTACATTTGGCCTAAGTGAAGATTAGTGTGCACCAGCTGTTTGTCGCCAATATTGCAACCCATTGGATCCCTCTTATAGCAACTGTACTGCTGTTTTGTTTACTACTTTTTGCAATGATTGAGTTGTACATAAACTACAATTACATTATGAAAAATGTTAAATTAAAAATATTAAAAAAATATCGATTAAAGATTTTAATTTTGTTCTTTATTATAATTAAAATTTATTAAATAAAGAAAGTTAAGCTTATAATTATAAGTTATTTTCTTCATTCTTTTTTTTTAATGTAAATAAGATCAGAAAATATTTATTCTTTTGGAATTTTTAATTATCAGCAAGCGCTTTAAAAAAATCGTCTGCATTCTTACTTTAAAAGACAGCTGCAATGGAATTCTTCGCAGTTCTCGTAATTCTTTTGGTGTTATAACGGTTGGTTCCCTTCATAATATGTTATGTCGAGAGTATTTCGAACCTGTAGAATGGATGAAGGGTGAGTTAAATATGCATATATATATATTTTACGAGTTGTTGAAGTTAGGAAAGGATGCTTGTTTGAAATTTTGTATTGAGAATGGTTTGATATCGAACCGGCAGAATGGATGAAGGGTGAGTGGAATATATTTTTTTACGAGTTGATGAAGGTGGAAAAAGTATGTTTGGTTGAAATTTTGTATGGAGAATGTTCCGATTGCTTATTTTTCAGTTTTTTCTTTTCTCTTGGTTATGTACTGTTTCTGTTATCCGCACAGTCTTTATGTTCAATGTGCTAGCGAAGCTAATAGGTTCCCGCTCCCACTGCTAGCGAAGCCGTAGGATGTTTTTTTTTAAGTTAAAAAATTCTGCCTGGTGCCTTCTACAGATGCCGAAGGCACCGGGCAGTACGTCCGACATCTTTATTGGCGACTTGGCATTGTTGGCGCAGCTGGGTGCACACTAAAATTCACTTTTACCAGTACATTTGTATTAACTTATGCATAAAAGAAAAACAGCATTTCTACGGCCAGCAGGAATGGTCTTCTCGAAACTTTCTCGTATATTCTCTAATAAACTTGCCAAGTCAGAGAACGACTTACATGACACTAAAGTACAACAATTAAGAAATATTACGTTTTGGCGTCAATTCAACATTCCCGCTTAATCTATCATGTTATCCTTGGCGAGTTTTTTGGCGATTAATCACTGCCTTGCAATTAATAATATCCGGAAATCGAATTTGTGCTTTATATACGTTTTCCTTAATTGGTTTGACACAATAATGCACTCGTAGTCAGAAAAGGCCATACCTAATTTGATATAATTAAGTCACAGCGTTTTTCGTCCTCTCGTTTACATTTTTCTGAAATTACAGATTGACAAACAGTCAGCTCTTTGTTGGTTTTGGCTCTAAATTTGACAGTTGTCTACACTGTACATGTTACATCAGTGTACCGAATCTCATCAATCTAACTCTCTTGGTTTTGTAGTTATCCCGTTAATTTATATTCGAACATCCGGACAGACAGACTTCCTCTGAATATATTTTACTCAAATTTTTATAGAAATCTGCAAAATTGGCTTAAAAACCGTGTGTCAACCGTCAATTTCAATTGTCTATTGCAAATCACTTTTGAGTTATCTTTGTCACAAACACACAGACAGTGTACATTTTCAAAAAGATTTGTTTTTTTAATTTAGGGAGGTCTAAAATGTGGAGATTCGTCAACATATTTTTATACTATACTTTCAACATATATCAATTACTATACTTTCTCTAAAAACATAAAAATAAAAAAAGTAAAAGTAAAAAGGTTTTAACTCTTTTAATTAGAAACTTGGAAAGGTTCCCTTTGCATTCCCAATTACGTTAAAAACAAAAGAATGGTGCTTAGATACTTGTCCGCCTTTTTACCAGTGACCCGTATTTTCAGTTTGATCCATCACCTCAAGAAAGCTAAAATCCCCCTCTATCTCTTCATATTTCAAGAAGCTATCCCTTTATGAAGAAAAGCCACTGAGTATCTGGCTATCTTCCTTGATGGACGATGGACGCACAAAACTCCGCCATTTTTCACCGAAGTTTCCATTCGGTTCACCATTTCCAGCGTCCTTTCGACCGAAAGGAAGATCTTCTCTTGGCATTATCTGAAACTATGTTTTTATTCAGATGCTTCACAGAAGATTTATGGTCCAGACGGGCCCGCGTGGGAAACTAAAAGGCATTCGAGTCTTAGTGTTTTTGCTCTTGCTGCGATTTTGCTTCTTGGTTAGAAAGAGGAAAAGGAGGGAGGGAGAGCTTTCTTGGAATTTAAAG
This sequence comes from Argiope aurantia, assembly GCA_026543865.1. Lineage (NCBI taxonomy): Eukaryota > Metazoa > Arthropoda > Arachnida > Araneae > Araneidae > Argiope > Argiope aurantia. The sequence goes on from JAPMOR010099690.1 coordinate 5,962, forward strand.
GAATATCTGTGTTATTGGATAGTTGCTTCAGCAATTATTTGATCAATTTGTTATACGTTCGGGAGGTGACAAAATAAAATTTCAGAAAATTCAACCAAATATAAAAATTTTATTTTAAAGCATACTTTTTTTTAAGTCTTAACCACGTCCAAGTAATACGTACATGTTATTCTAGAAGATATTTTTATTTCCTTCTATCAGAAATATAGAAAAAAAAGGTGTCATGACTACTTTTTAAAAATTACTTCTAGAGAATTATATTAATCTATCAATTTTAGATTTTTTTTTCTAAATCCAAACAGAAGATTTTGAAATTATATCTGTCTGTTAAATAAAAGCAAAGACTTTTCCCAAAATTTGATAGAAATCTATAGTTTTGAAGCTGAAAATTCTAACTAAATTTCACTCATTTAGATTGTTGATGGTTTGAGTTAGTGTATTCTCAGACAGACATAACGATACTATTATATTAAAATAATTTGTCAATATATTTTCATGGTACAAGGCACTTGTGAAAGCTGACTAATATTGTTTTCAAATTATTATTTTGCGATGTGCGATTATAATATATCGTTGCAAAATATCATACATCGCTGACTGTTCTAGCTATTACATCAGCATTTAAAGTAATGATCAAGACTTTTGACAAAAATCAGTTGTCAGAATTTTAATGCTAGATATTTTAATATAAGAATGACGATAATCTAAGTGCTTTTATTTTCTCGTATATGTGATGTATAAAGTGAAAGTATTATAATCTCTAAAACATACAATTTTAAGATTTTGATGAGTCTTCACGTTTCGGATCCTTCTAAGTGCGAAAAATACATTTTTCGAACTGTGTCTATCTGTTAACAATAAATCAAAACGTTTTTTAATTAGGAAGGTGATATTTGGTACGTGGGCTTTACAGCAAATTTGAAAGATTTTCAGAAAATTTTGGATGGAATTCATTCAAAAAAAAAAATCTATCTATTTCAATATAAATAAGCATAATAACCACAAAACGTTAGGAGCCAATTGGATAAGATTTGGTATGCACTTTTAAGATTTAAAATGTAGATACGTGACAAACATTCAACCATATCTGTCTATGGGCTTACTGTCTTTGGTTTTGTACTTTCCAGCAGGAAAACGCGATAACTCTAAAACGCAACGGCATAGACAAATGGTTGGTTAGTGGTTTGAGTTGTGTTTTCTGGCGCAAGAGCCATATTTGGCTGAGCTGCGCCAAGCATAAAATAATAGAACAATTTCATTCTTCAATTATCAATGTAAAGGAACAATGGATTGTATGAAACATGTTTTAAATGATCTTTCAATGGTAGGCTAATAAAAAGGACTCAACTGAGTTTGTCAATACCTATCTTTAAAAAGAAGAAGGAGGTTTTTATGGAGATTTTCTCCCACCAAGTCTATGATGGACAAATGAAATTTGGTATGTGATAATTGCTAATGTTGTAGTTTTATATCAAATTTTGATTTTAATTGGTCGATTAGAATCTGTCCTAAATGTATGTTCTATTTTCTTTTTTATTTTATTATATTCTGAAGCCCAAAATTTTTATATGCGGGACTCTATACGATTGGAAGGAAAATGCGCACATTTCATGTTTGTTTTCATTGTTCCGCTTTGCCCTGCTCTTCAGTTTCTTTGTTTTAAAACTTTGAATATACGTGGCGTTCACAGCTTTCCCCGAGCTTATTAATTTTCATGCAGGGTATGGGAAGAGATAACATTTTCATTAAGGGATAGACGAGAAAGTTTCGAGGATATAACTCCTACTGATTTAAAAACTAATTTTCGCTCATTTCTAATAAACATGGAATAAAGATTAAAAAATGATAAATAATTGATCTCCTTGAAATGTTTCAATTAGTTTCATTTCGCGAAACACTAGAGTTTATGATCCCTTCTTTTGAACTAGTAGGGATGAAGTGTTTCTTGGAAATCTGCCAGTTCCATGTTGGTGGGCATTATTCATGCGGCCATCGACAATTTAGTCTCTTTATTTTGAAAGGACATTACACAAACTATTCTTTACTATTATGCGCATGATTTACCCCGTATACTCTTTAAGTGACATTAAGATTGTAATGCATCTTACACATCAGAAAAAAATATACAAAGCTTCCATAATCATTTATTTTGACATTGTCTGTTCATTCATGTGTTGCTGTTTTTCGTTGTTCTCTGACCTTCAGAATATTCCTCGGGAACACGAAAATTAATATACTTTCTCGAACAGAAACAAAGAAAAATTGAGGCTCCGTCAGTGGTTTTGGATAATTCTATTTGAAGTGTAATCTATCTTCTTCAGATAGAAGAAATAACGCACATTTGTTTTGGAAATGTTGTTAAGTATACAAACAGTAGAAAAAAAATGGTAAATGGCAAGTTTTATGAATCTAGACCACTGCTTTATCGAGGTTTTTAAAACAGAATGAAATAAACTATTAGTAAATAGAATAAGTTGAGGCAAAGCAATAAAGATTTTGAAAAGATTTAAGATGACTGCATTTTTGTATGATTATAAATATTTAGCCAACAGGTCGCTTAAGATCCGACACTCATTCGCTTTGTATTTTTTTACTTACTCAAATGTGAAGTACAAAAAAAGAAAGCACAGATATCGTCAAAAAAAAATTTGAACTCGAGATTTTGAAGATTCCCCATATTTTAGACTTCCTTAGATACAAAAATACCCTTTTGAATTATGTCCGTCAGTCTGTGAGCACGATCGATAACTCAAAAGCACGTTGAGCTGGAAAGATGAAATTTGATGTAGGATCTCATGGTTTTTACAACACATTTATAGATTTCTATCAAAGTTTGAACAAAAACCATTCAAAGAAATTCTGTCCGTCCAACCGTCTGGATACATTTTGAACGATAAGTATCAATTTAAAGTACAATACTAGGGACATAGTACTAGCGACATAAGAAATTAGGGACATAGTGCTAGTTGAAAAGATTTAGATAGATAAAATTTAGGGCATAGTATCAGTTGAATAGAGTTAGATATATAAAATTTGGGACATAAATTTGGCACCTATAATATCTGGAACCAAATTTATCAAAGGGTTGATAGCCTTTTATCTCATACTTTTGCATACATGTAAACCCGGTAACTCAAAAACGCAATGACTTAAGGTAAATGAAATTTGATTCACGGTTTTATGGCCTACATACTTTTCAGAATTTTGGATCAAATCTTTAATAGGGTTAATCTTCTGTAGATTTGTATTTTTTCATGCAAGTAACCACAATAACTCAATAAGGCAATGACTTAAATAATTGAAAGTTGATATGTGATACAATCATGATTCTATGTCAAATTTTAGCTAGAATCAAATCAGATGGGAAAAAAAGGCTTCTAAAATGTACATTCAATTTCCTGATATTTTTATTTCAACTGATGTCAGCGGTTAATGAACTCCAAAAAATCATCAAAGTTCGATCTTTCGTGCTATTCGCCAATGGCGTTCATTTAATAACCACTTAAGTACCGGTTTTATGCTGGCGCCATGGCTTAGGGGTAGAGAGTCTTCCCTGTGATCTGGGCGCCCCGGGTTCGGGTCCTGGTTTGGGCATGGCTGTTTTTCCCTTGTTCTATCTGTGAATGTTCTGTAAAAAGGGGTTGTGCAAGCGAATGAGTGATACGTGAGTAGCAAAGTCGTACTCTTGGCCTTACTTGGCGCTACTATAAAAACAAGAGACACTCCCCTCAGGCTTACATCCGCTGTCTTCGAACAGCGGGCTTGTCTGTAGCAAGTGCCATAAGACACAACAACAGTACCGGTTTTCTTTTCTATATTACGAATCACAAAACTATCATGTGTGAAAATAAACATCTGAACAGTCGATTTTGGCCATGGTCCACAACGGTACCTTTATTGCAGAGTACACAAGAACGTTTCAGGGATACTATTTCTGCTAGTTTCATACATAAATCCATATTTACTGAAACTAAAGGAGAATATGCATTTGTATGCGTGTACGTATTAACGCTCAAATAGAACAATGTTATATCTGCTAGTTTTGACATAAATACGCTCTGGTGAGTAGAAACGTGCACTCAGGACGATTTTTTGAGATTTCAATTAGTTAAAGATTGAGCGTTATTTTTGAGTTTTCCCTGTATGACTTCCGAAAATATTATAGTACGAAGCAAATTTTTTATTCCATTTTAAAATATTAAAAGAAGTGTGTTATCAATTTCATGGCTGTAAACTTTTTCCCGAATTTTGTCAATATTTAAAGAATTTTATTTCGTACAGATTTCAACAATAGATTTCATTCTTGGAGTGAAATTCAAACCGTTTTTATTATTCCATCAAATCAAATGATAGAAAATAAAGTAATTAATGCTTAATTTTCTATCATTATCGAAACCTAAAGGAGAAAAAAATCTGTTAATCATTTGAATTATCATTATGAGTGTTGCCACTCCTAATAAGTTTTATACTTCCTATTTATTTTCATTTTAGAGTTTGTGTTGCATCTTATTCCAGTTTGGAATCTGTTTTAAGTAGAATACGTTGTGTTGGATTTGAGAAAGGAGCTTTTACGTTACGTTATTTTCATCTCTATTATGTACGGATCATTTGATCAATTTCAGCCTACTTCATCTGTAAATACTCTGATAAGTTTCTATCACCGTAAATAGCCTCATGAAACTCTATGTATTGTGTAGTGCAAAATATACTGATTACGAAAACGAAAGTGGTGTTCCGAGCCAAAGCAATGAGGGATCAGAAAATGAATTTATATAACTGCCAAAGATAGTTCTCAATTTGAATTGATTCCATTAGGAAAAATCATGCACAAAATCATCAGAAAAGTATAAAACTATTAATAAGACACTGCATTACTTCCAGTCGAAATTTTATATTTAAAAAACAATTTTTTAAAAAAATAAAAATAATGAAAAAAAATTAACTTTTAAAAAAATTATGAACATCAAATATTTACATATTGTTATGAATCTGTAATTTTGCTATACAGCGTAGTTAATTCCAGAGTAGAAAAGATAGTTTTACAGACAATATTATTGGATACTGATAGGAGCCAGATTGAGTACCCCCGAGATTGGTGACAAACTTGGCGATTATTTGGATTCTTGGCGACGAATTTGGCAAAAAAATGGATGGTACCATAATCTTTATGACTTTTGGCGATAGGACCAGTAGGAGGTGAAGTATGCTGATTCTTCGAGAGCCTTTTGGGCTTTACTTCAGAAGATAAAAAAGGTAGGCAGACCTAGATGTGAATGTTGCATTGATTCATATAGTTAGTCAGAGTTGACTCCAGCGACGCGCAATCTTTGAGTGGAGCTCAAGCAATTAGTTGATTGAGAATTGAGCCGTGCGTCGAGTTTTGGAGACAAGTATTGAAGCAGCATTGAGTCTTGCGTTGAGTAGCCAGTCATATAGTAGTGAGTTGGCAGTTGAGTGTAGCTAAAACGAGGAAACAGAGAAGAATGGTAGGCCTTTGGACACCATAGTGAATAGTTAAGTTTCTCTGTTTCTTCTCAGTTCTGACTAGCCACTTTGTGTGCTGTTGGGCTTATTTACTACCGATTACTAATTGTGGGCTCCTGTTTGTTCCAAGTGTGCTGCTGTGTATTGCTTGTGTGTGTCTCAGGCAGAATCGCAGGAAGTCATAACGGGCATTGGATCATAACGGGCATAACGGGAAGTCATAACGGGCATTGGATAACGGGAATCGCAGGAAGTCATAACGGGCATTGGATAACGGGAATCGCAGGAAGTCATAACGGGCATAACGATCCTGCAGAGAACTCTTCTGCAGGATCTCATATTGACACATGCCACCACTCCACTCCAATACATATTCCAATCAATACTACCTTAATAATCTCTCCCTTTCGTCAACTTTATGATAGAATTTTTTTATTACATTGCAGTAAATTAATCAGATACTTTTTCCTTCACTTTTACTCTACATCAGAAAAAATAAATATAAAAATAAAATTCAATACAAACTGGGCCTTATTTTTTATGATAAAAATTTAAATACATTTTATATATTTATGCACAAGTTGTAATATGTTATTTTTGCCCAGTTTTTATTTTCACAATGGTCAATCATATACTTGTAAATAAAAAAATATCTTAAATATCTTTAAAAATATCTTAAAAATTTTATAAGAATTTCAAAACTTAACTTTTTATATGATCCCTATAATCAGTTATATTTAATAAAAGTATGCACATATCCTAACAAATACAATACAAAAAAATTTACTTCTGAAGGACAAAAATTGAAAAAGATATTTCATCTCAAAATTTAAGCAGACTCAGTTTATATGCAGTTTCAAATGTGTGGTCTGCGAAATTACTCAAATTTGTATAATTCCAATTTGCATGCATGTTATAGCTTCGCTTTATATCCGCTTTCATTTATGGTTTTTCCAGAGCTTATTTTATTTTCGGGTATTGAGTCTACTTAATTTGAAATATTCAATCTACATAATTCTGTCTAACATCAAAATTCAAATAAACTAAATCAGTTCAAAAGCCGAGATAAAATATTTCGATCAGTTTTTTTATCTATAGAAATTAAAAGTTTGGAGTGATATTCTTTAAGATACATGTAAAATTTTATTAAATATAAATACAAGCAACATATATAAAACATATACAAAATCTTGTAATTTCTATAAAATTTATTTATTTATTACTTTCAAAAATGCCTTAGCATGAATGATTAATTTATTTGAAAATATTTGTAAGTGGAAGTATATGTCTATGGCCGACTTTACCAAAATAAAGGCCGAGTGAAGATAGCGCAGTAGTTGTTCTTTTCCCCTATATATGCTTTTTTTTTTACTACAGGCCGTAGATTCCACCTGTCTCAAGCCCTGTGGACGTTTCTCTCCTCCTGACGGCGATCCTGCTTATTAGTAATATTCAGTAATATCGAGATCCTTGAATTTCACAAATATTTGACAGTTAGATAAAAATAATCAAAAATTAGTTTTTATAACATTCAATTATTGATTATATTTACAAGGTCTTCTTATTAATTCTTTCTAAGGCCATGGGAAGCAAAATCACCTCTAAATATATCTAGTTTTAA
>JAPMOR010099690.1:18710-38247 GCA_026543865.1 Argiope aurantia
TGTGTGTGTGTGTGTGTGTGTGTGTGTGTGTGTGTGTGTGTGTGTGTATAAAGACTATTGTCACCAGATCTTTTGAAAATTCGGCACATACATGCTTTAGTAAGTATGAATATACATTTCGAAGAGATATTTTTCCCCAAGCTTCATTTAATTAAAAATTAATCAAAATATCAACATTTTTTGGATAACAACTTTCGAAAATATAGTAGCACGAAATTAATTCTTAAACTATTTTAATATTATAAATATTCTCTTTTTAATTTTATTCCATTTGAATGCATTTTTCCCTTGAATTTTGACAATTTTAAAAATAAATACATGATTTTGAATAATAGGCTTCATTGTTGCAATAAAATTCAGACCTTTCCATTGCTTTCAAGAGATATTTAATAACGTTATTTTCTTCCAGTTTTGAAAACTAAGAAAAGAATCTGCTAATTATTAGCACAGTTTACATGAAGAATTAGAAAATGAAGTCATATTACCGTAAAAGGCAAAGTGCAATTTGAAATAGATTACTTAGACACTGGAATTTTTAATGGCCTTCTGATGTAATGGCCCTCGACTTCTGTTTTTATTAGTTAGACTCTTCTGCTATTAAGATAACCATAAATATCAAATTATGCATAAGGGATTTAAGTTAAATTAAACACATCCAAGATTTCCGGTGAGCCGGATGGTCATTAAAAGCGGCTAGCCAAAGTGAAATATGATTGAAAAATCAACATTATGAACATGAATTCTCTCCAACTCCAGCTAGAATTCAAATCCTTCTAACGCTTGCAAGCTCCGAAAATGGCAACAAATCACGCACCCTATTTTCACGTTGCTTTGAAATATTTTGATACAAATGCACTGTTGTAAGATTTTGTTTTATCTTTAAAACAAAATAGCTGCCTTATGTTACATACAGAAAATTCCGTCATCATCTCTCAACAAATACTTATGTCACAAGAGACCGAATCGATACGGGGGTAGGGGACATTTTGGGGGAAAATGGCTGTAATCGCCCCCCTGCTAGTAAGGAAATTAACGGCCATAATTACGGATGTGAAACCGCTTGAGACAAATTAAGCTTCCTGCTCTCGCTAATGCGTTTGAGCCTTTAAAGCCAATAGCAGAGTTACTGAGTACATATGAATATCAGCTGGATAGATCAAACAGCGGATGTCTAGAACAATGTAAGCACAACACCGCCAAATATGTCTCCTGCATCGTAAAAATTCGCCAGCCGTCCCGAAATAATGCAATAAAAATGCTGTAATGTTTATCATTTCTTTCCTGCTTGGCGACATAATTGATAATTAGATTTTAATAAAAGTTGCATGGAGTGAACAAGTTGGAGAGATGAAGTTAGTTTTACACTTCTATGATGTAATATTTTATCTATTTTCTAGTCGATTTTTAAATGTTCTTAATTTTTAAAAGTGTTTCTCGTTATGAGATACTGCTAGGGCCAAAAAATTAAATTTCGAAAAAAATTTGATTCATTTTTTTCGTTGCAAAATTTGTTGATTACGGATATTGGGCCGTTTGTTATTTTTTTCCGCCTATCCATGTGCATATGGAGATAACTATTTACAAATGTAATGAGCTTGATGCATGAATTACTGTGTGTGACCTTTCAATCAACACGGAAAATATAATTCAATTTCGGATTCAATCGTATAGAAAAAACAGATACTTTTACTAAACACATACTTGATTTTTTTCATTGTACGATAAAGCATTGACTTACAGTAATGCCGGGTTTACGCTAGGCCAGTTGAAAGCGCACGCATAGAAAAGCTGGAAAATGCTGTTGAGTCGATGGCAAGTAATTGCCCTAACGGGACAACAACATGCCGCTATACTGTATATTTTTTTTTATTGCGCATACGTTTGTTAAATTTGGTGGTTTCTTATGCATGATTTTTTTTTTTTTTTTTTTTTTTTGCTCTTTGTTCCTTCTGATGCGAGGTTTTGTGTGTGTGTGTGTGTTTCATATTTATTTGCCCCTTCTTTTTTATAGTTTTCCAAATTTAAGTATTTTGACCTCTTTTTTTTTTAATTTTACCATGGCTTTTTTGTGTAAATATCCATTATTTTAATAAGATACGAGGTGGGAAAAAAATTCAGGGACGCCAAAACGGTAATTTATAGCTCAGCATGGAATACCTTAATCCAATGTTTCCCAAAGGTGGTCCGCATACCCCCAGGGGTACAATAAGAGTTTGATGGGGGTACAACTGAGGCGACACGAAAGTCAACCCCTGAAAAAATCACGTGACTCTGTCCATAATGAAAGAAGGCCCAATCATCTGTGGTCCACTGTCCCTCCCCACGTTACCGAAATCGGAGAAACCTTTGATTTTTACCTCGGACGGGGTTAAGTAACCCCGTCGCTTTGGCTTACTTGCTTACAGCAGTGCTTAAATGGAAGTTCGACTACTAAAATTGATGCTGATACTCTGAAATGCATAACACAGCATTTGGAGAGTTTGCAAGTGGGCTTGAAAAACTATTTCCCCTAAACAAAAATATTGAATGGATAAGAGATCCGTTTAACGTCGACACAACATCCATGCCAGAAGATTGAACGCATGCAGAAGAGCAATTGTTGGAATTGGCTTCAGACAAATTTTTGAAAATTAAACATAGGGGGAGTACCTTAACATCATTCTGGTTACAAATGCAACATGTGTATCCGGTCTTAATAGAAAAAGTTCTGAAATACATCTTTCCTTTTCCAACTTCATATTTATGCGACGTTGCTTTTTCAGCATTTGTAGAGATTAAGTCGAAAAAAAGGAACAGACTATTGGACGTGGAGCCGCATCTGAGATTAAAATTAACAAACAGGGAACCAAATTATGACGGCCTGTCATCTCAGTACAAACAATTTCATCCTTCTCATTGATCTAAATAAATGTTACTTACAACATAACTTTTATTTATATTTTATTATGAATAATTTTATTTCTCTTTTTTTTATTAATTTGTGTATGTCACAAAAAAAGAAAATTTATATTTTTGATTGTTATTAAAATACATCCATTTTTATTTTTTATTTTTTGACGAGGGGTACTCAGCATTACGAAAATTATAGAAGGGGTACACGTATGTCAAAGGTTTGGGAAACATTGCCTTAATCTATCTTATGAAATTGTGACAAAAATAAATCAGTCTCTTTTTGCGCATGCGCTGTCTACTGGTCGTCTTATAACTAGCCCAGTGTAAACCTGGCCTAATATATAACAAGTTGTGCGGTAGTGAAATAAAATTAATGTTGCCAAGAAAATTTAATAAATCAGAAATATCAAAATAAAAATAGTGTAATTTAGTCTCATTATCACTAAGTCTCATTATCAGTAAGTAGATTTACTTATTTCAAAATTGGCAGCATATATTCAATTATTTACGAAATTTTGCAAAAAAAGAATCTTAGCATATAAGGATTTTTCTTAGGTTAGTATTCTATCTGCAAATTGCATGATGTCAAAAGTGTTCAAAACTTTATTCACTGCAGATCACTGGATTTAGAGATACCAAATTTCTATAAATACAGTAACTTCTTGACAAGTAAGTGCTCACTAGGAAGTGTTTCACAAACTTGGAATTAGAATTTAATAAACTATTAAACGTTTTTAATTTTAATTTTAACATTTTTCTTTAGTAACTTCTGTAGTAACTTTCTTCAGTAGCCATTTTGCTTTAAAATGCAAAAATTAGCTTTTTAATAATACCAATTTTATTTCTGCATATTTTTTTTCCTTTTTTATGTGAATTATTTTTTTTCAAAGTAGTTTTAAATACATTTTATACATATGCTTTGCATTGTTTTATAAATATAATAATCTTAAGAGCTAATTTTAAAAATGGAATAAAAAGGGATGAATCAATCATGAATCATAATTATGCAACATTATTTGGGGAAAAAAACGTTTAAATCCATTTAGTTTTTTAATTGTAGAAATCAAGGCAAAAACTCATATAGAAATTAAACAAAAATCACTACAGAATTATATGTTCTTTAATGTTAAGATAATTTAATTCTCCAGATTATAGTTTTGAAAGTCATCTCCGGAACATCAAAATGACGACATCTCAAAAATAGTTACAAACCCTTAGTGTAAAAAATAATTTAAAAAAAAGGTCTTATTCAACCTTCTGGTCCGAAATATTGTAGAATAGTAAGTAATATCTTGCTAAAACGTATAGAGATATTTTTTGTTATGGTTTTATTTTTATTATTCTATGGCTTAAAACAGCTTTTATTTTTATTTATTCATTGCCATTTTTAATAAACAGTATTCGTATATAAAAATAAAAAAGAAAGTCATTCGAAGAATAAATCAAATTCCCCAAAACGGTAAAATCCTAGATGGGCCCACCTCTTGACGACTTATATGAAATCTCGCCAAGTTGACTACTAATTGGTTATTATTTTTCAATTAAAAAACGATACTTGAAGGCCAGAAAGAGTAATATAATAAAAAATAAATATAATGAATAAATAAATAATCATAAAATAAAAAAATAATAATAAAATAAAAATAATAAATAAATGAAATAGCTCGAATAAAAAAAAATTAAAATAAATTTTAAAAAATCCATTTAGGTTGATTATTTAATAATAAAATAAAATAAGAAATAAATAAAAAATAAATAAATATATAAAATAAATATAATAAAAAATAAGAAAAAACCCCATCTAGGTTGCTACATTGGTGACGTTATCACCACTCGTTTGGAATTCAAAAAGACGCCAAGAGGTGGGCTGTGCTAGGATCCACCCCCCAAAACTATGTAGACAAATAAAATACATTATTTATTTATTTACTTTTGTTATCAAGTTTTTGTTTATTACTTACTAACCCTATCCTTCTTTTAAACAGAATGTAGTAGCTTTATCGTGATTTTCTTTAATAACAATGCAGGTCCTCAAAGAATTTTTTACCCTTGAAAATAACTATTTAAACTGTCATATGATCCATTTCACTTCCAGATAATATTCATACCATGATGCAGTGACGTGTGAATTCTTTTCAGACGTTTAGAGTTTTGAAAACATCTGTCTACATCAGTATTAAATACATTCCCTTTCAATGATCCCCTGCAACCATACTTTAAAATATAAAATAAATAATAACAAAATTATCATTTATATTATTTATATGTATATAGGCATAAAAAAATTAAGAGACGTTTGCTGTAAGCAGTGGCGGATTTCCCACAACACAAATTAAGCACCTTCCTAGAACCATTAGGCTGAAAGGAATCCACAATAGCCCTTTAAAAGGTCTTTATTTCCATAGTTGTCAAATAGTAAATTAGTAAAAAATACAAATTCTATGAATTATAAAATATTAATATAATAATAATAATTTATCTAATAAAATTGTTTAGGTTTTTATATGCTTCATTACGTCCCCTTTGTTATTAGATAATTTATAAAAAATTGAAAATCTGCTTCAATAATATGTTTTTCAAACATAGATGGCGGTCAAAAAATAAAATAAATTTAAAATAAAACATGATATAACTTTAAAAATGCATTTAAATAGGAATCTAGGCCATATTATTAAAAGGGGGCTTCATATTGCTCATTGACAAGGACTACAAAATATCTAAATCCGCTAATGGCTTAAGTGCAATCATGTACCTTCATATAAAATATTATCCATAATTCTGATGAATCTGTATAATACATTTTTATGTATATTAAAAAAAAGAATTTGCATTCACTCCCTGAAATGTATTTCGTGATCCGTGTAGATACTCTTTATATGACCTTGAAACTTGTACACCTTGTTTTCCACCTTCAAATTTCAAAATGCATTCAAAAATAAAATGTATTGGCAAAATGCTCTGTATTATTTGAAAAAGAATTTTGTGCTCTACAAGGGGCATTTTGATTTTTTTAATTTATTGATTTTTGCCTGTTTTCTAGTCATTATAATAAGATTTCAAAAACTGAATAAAAAATGATGAAAATGATATGATACTCAAAAAGCATTTTGGGTATCATTTGTTTTTTGCAATCTGCTTTCAAAATTTGTGCATTATAGGAAGGAAGAACAATGCTTGAAGGAATGGTCCTCCCTTTGTTTTCAAGCAACAAAAAAAAAAAAAAAGAACTCAAGAGCTTGCATCATAGCATCTTCGTCAAATGACTAGAAATTTTTTTTCTTAAATTTGAAAACTTAAAAGAAATTTAAGAAATGCTCACGAATTATTGCCAGTGAATTTTTGTAGGTGAAATATTGAAGTAACACAATTATTTCATAATTTATTTAATCTGTAGAATTAATATGTAGAGTAAATCAATTTTATTGATTTTATATAGTGTGTGTAATAATTAAAGTGTTTCGGTATTTTTTTATTTCCTAATTTTTTAATAGCTAAAAAAATATTTATATTATTTTAGTAACTGAACTGAACTAAACTCAGTGGCACGACAGCCTTATGTGGGCCAAAATCTACAGTGCCCATTTCTGCTTTCTTGTCCGAGGGCTCTGGGGTGCGAGGCATATGCCCCGGTTAGGTGGTCAGCCTAACGCGGAACCCCGTGTTTAGTTCCCAAGCATGCTTGGTCCTCAGTTTATCGACCCACTGAAGAAATGAAAGGCTGATTCGATTTTTAATAACTAAACCAAAGAAGTACTCCACCCTCTACATCATCTAAAATCTGTATTTCTTGAATGCACATGGGGATAGAGAAAGGGTGGATGAAAAAATTCCTCCAAGGTCCACAATAGTGAGTAGCTTCCCCTACTAAATTTCTATGTGTGATTCAATATTTAGTGCTTTGTATTTCGTAGTATATTCAAGAAAAATTAGTATAAACGTTGGGCGTTTTCTTTTCAATGAATTGGGTCTAAATTTTAATACTGGTCTATAATTTTGGTCACAAAACAGAATTAATCTGAGTCGTTCTTGAATTATTAGCCCATTTATATCCACTTTAAGAATTAGAAGTTGCTTTTTTAATATTTTTACCGTGAATACACTGATTAGAATACCTATATTTACTGACAAGTACATGGTTAGTAGCCCGCTAATTCAAAGAAAATTTTTATACGGAAGTAATTATTTCTAGTATTTAATAACCATGCAAAATGGCCAAGAAATTTGAAGGTTTGACATAATTTAATAATGAACCTTGTTGCATTTTGTTATATAAAAATAGAACTTAACTTTATAGTGTTGCCTCATTAAATTTTTAATTTTTGAAATATTTTATGAAAATATGTCAAAATGCTGATGTTGGAATTTGACTTCCAAATGCGCAGACGATTAAAATTTCATTTCATTTTAATTACCAGCATTGAGTTTTCTAATTATTACAGAAAAGCAAAATTAAATAAATGAATGGAAATACTTATCTAGTCTTTTAGCATTAAGATTCATTTAATTTAATTCTAAAAAAGTGAAATCTTATTTGAATCAGAATAAATAACCGAAGGAACATCTCATTTCGATTAGAATTTTTTGATTCTACCAAAATATTTGAACACTATTTTTTAAAATTTACTCAATATTTTAATTTAACCGAAATATAAAAATGCCTCGCATTTCTGAATTCTTTCATTAAATATTATTGAATCCTTTTAATTGAAATGGATGTTAATGGATGAAAATGCTGAAAGAGAATTCAACGAGAAATTACTTTTTAAACTATCATTGAATTTTTCATGAATTCCAGCAATATATTAAACACAGTTTTAATTTTCGATTTAATTACTTTTTCAAATTTAAAATTATTCGGGAAAAATTCTATAATTAATTTTACTTCCATCAAAGGCATTTCCTTCTTTATTGAAGTTATTATGTACATTATGCATTTTAGAAGAAAAACTCTAAATTACGCAGCATTGATTAAAATTTGATTATTTTTGAATAACGTTACTTTAACTGATTTTTACTTTCAAAATGTATTTAATAGATCATTAAAAGATCTTTTAGAGATCAGATCTTTTATTCATAAAAATTAATATCACTAATTTGTACTCTTTTACTTTCACGTATACGAAGTATACGAAGAATCCACGTTTTAGGCCTACTTAAGTTCGAAATACACATTTTTTAAGAAATAGCCACCACCTGTCTGTGACAAATATAAAAACTCTTTGAGCTAGACAGTTTAAATTTGGTGTTAGGTCTTTACCCCAAATATGTAGACATCTATCAAGTTTTGTGCAAAATACATCCAGAGGAAGTCTATCTGTCCGATTGTTCGAATATAAGTTAACATGACATCTATAGAGTAGACACCTGTCAAACTTTGAACCAAATCCAACAGGGGATTGATTGTCTGTTTGTCTGTACTTTCAGAATCATGTAAATGCGATAATTCAAAATTGCATTAAGGAAATATATCAAATTAAGTATGATATTTTATGACTACAAGTGTAGTTTTGAGTTAAATCTTTGTTTCAATTGATTGAGAAATGGTGCCTAAAGCACAAATTCGATTTTTTTGGAGACTATTAACGGCATATCAGGAATTAATCGCCAAAAAACTGGATGAAATCATGGATTTGACAAAAATGCTAAATTTACGACAAAAGTTAATATTCCATAAATACAATAGTTAAATGCAATGCAAGGCGGTCTCTGGCAAGATAAGTTTAATAGAGAGCACGTGAGAAAATATTGAAGGAGACCATTCCGAAAAACTTTTGGTGGTTATTTTATATATTTATTTATAGCTGATATAGGTTTGGTGGTTATTTTATATAAACAGTGACCTTCGAAATTATTTAAGTGTTTATTTAATATTGTTTTTAAAAGTATATCTGCTATCCCATTATGTTGTGGCTGTTGAGTTATAAAATTGCTACAAATATCTTATCCCCAAAAAATATTTAAATACATTTTGAAAAATTCTCGAAACTGAGAATATTTAAATATATTTGTGAATTTTCCTTCAAGATTATCGAATCCGGCTTGATCCATGCGATCATCAAATTCTGACTATCTTATATGCGTATATACTAGCTAATATACCGGGTGTTGCTCAGAATAAAGATATGTTCGCAATAAAGATATGTCGTGTCTTTTTCAAGTCAAGTCTTGAGAATTTTCAATATCTGTTATTGAGCCTGTTTTGCTAAGGGTTGCAAAAAAAATTTATTCATTATATTAATATTAGAGAAAATATTAAAAACTTTTTTTAAAGATACTTTTTTTCAAAAAAAAAAAAGCACCTTCATAGTATTTTCTTGAGCAGGCAAAAAAATTTTCAAACCAGCGGGAGTAGTCTTCCCAAAACTTTCTCGTATTTTCTCTAATAAACTTGTCATTGCCACTGTCATACAATTGTCACGAAATATTAACTTTTAGGATGAAGTTAACATTTTTACTAAATCTCTCGTGCGATCCTTGGCAATTTTTTTGACGAATAATCCTTAGCATGAGATTAATAGAATCCGAAAATTGAATTTGTGTTTTACTAGCTTTTTTCTCTATCTATTGAAACAAAAATTTGATATGAAACTGCACTCGTAGTCATGCACATGAAACATGCACACGAAATCCCATGCCTAATTTGATGTAGAAAAGTTTTTCCAGTTTTTGAATTATCGCGTTACATATTTCTGAAAGTAAAAACCGACAGATATTCAATCCTTAGTAGGTTTTGATTTAAAATTTGACAGCTGTCTACACTATAGATGTTAAATTTGTGTACCGAATCTTATCTAGCTCTCTTCGTTTCGTAGTTATCTCTAAAACTTATATCCGTACAGTCGGATAGATAGACTTAATTTGTACAATTACTCAAAATTTGATGAAAGTTACTCAAAATTTGATGGAAATTTGCAAATTTTGTTTAAATACCGTATACCAAATTTCAACCATCTAGCTCAAAATGCTTTGACTTATCATTGTCACAGATAGATGAATATTTTCCAAAAATATGTTTTCGGAACTCAGAGAAGTCTAATACCTGGAGATTTCGTGAAAAATCTCGAGTTCCAATTTTTTGACAATTACGATACCTTCTTTATATTACGTATATGAGAAAATAAAAAACTGCGGCTCTTCAGTATTGTCTTGAGTGGGTGATAACTGTTTTTCAAAGAAGTTGCTTCTAATACACTCATTTTTTAAAAAGATAAAAAGTTAGACAAATAAACGGGAAATCGTTTCTGGATCAAAAGTCATCGCCATCAGCAACTGAAGCAACACGCCTTACTATTTACTAAAATTTACACACAAACCGACGAGGATTGAAATCCATCATTACAGGAAACAAACCATTTTTAATCTAATTCCATTTCTCTCAATTATAGTACTCGCGATAGCTATTCGCAAAAGTCAACGTCTTCAGTACCTTTATAAAAACCAGTTCCATCATCAGAACCGGAGAAAACCCTTGAACAAACAGCCATCTTTATCTTTCAATGGCATGCCGCACCTATCCTGTCAGCACCCATCCCCCTGCCTTGCATTACTCGCATTTTGAACGAATATTAGCAATTCTGATTAAACAAAAAGTGGGCCCAAAGGGTTCTATTTGGATGCGAAGGCAATGTTCCTGTCAGAGGCAAGATGTCTCCGGCAATTCCAATCCCTTTCTTAATTGCAGGGTTGGGTCTAGGGGTTGATACTTGGTAGAAGAAATATCGGGTGTAGCTAGATTGAAGGTTTGTATTGGATATATGGTGATCTTTGTTTGTTATTCAATTCAATTGACAGAGACTGTGGAATAGTCATTTATTTACCTTTGCTTATTGTTTCTTCCTTTTGTTGGATTGTCTGATTTTGGAAGAAAATTTCGTGTAACGAAAGATTTCTGCATTTTTACTTTCTTCTTATATAGCAAGTGCACAAAAGGAATACCCCGTTGTTGTGACTTATGGCACTTTACAAGCCCACTGACATATATCTGTCAGCGATTTAAACCGAGTGAGAGTCTCTTGTTTTTTCAGTAAGGTAATTAGGTCCTAGAGAAAGCAACTTCATGCGTCACATTCGCTTGCTCAGGCCCTTTTTACAGCGGAGGGGGGCACATTCACACACCTCACAGATAGAATACAGAAGAAGAACAACCATGTCCGAACCGGGACTCAAACCCGGGATGTCCAGGTCAAGGGGAAGACACGCTAACCCTGTGCCAAGACGCTGCAGAAAATTTCGTATTTATCAAATAATTCAAATTTCAAATTTTGGCAACTCTCTCCATATGAAGCCTTCGTGATTCCGAAAAATGAAGGAATTATGTCTGTCTGTCCATGAAAACAAACATACTTTGAAATGGACGGATGAAATTCGGTAGGTGGCTTTTACACCAACTTTGTAGATTTCTATTAAATTTTGAGAGAATTCTAATCACATGACTTTAGTCTGCCTGCCTGTCTGATTACAATCGAACTTGTTTACCCCTTATAATAAAACAAGCGAATATTAAGTGCATGTGAAGTTAACGTTAATATAAAACGCGTGTGTAATAAATAATGCGTAATAAACACATGTGTACACATTTAAACAATGTGAAAAATATTGTGTGTTCAAGGAATGCTGAGCATATAAATTGTTAAATCAATATTAAAATATGAAATAAAATTTGGAACAGAGAAGTTTTTGTTGAATTATTCTTTGAGATATTACATAAATTATGAAAAATATTTTATAGTTCACATAAGACTTAAATACCGAGCAATTCTGTTTGCAATACTCATATTCAATAATAATAATAATAAATAAATAATAATAAAGATGATAAATAAAATAAAACGCTTGGTTTTATTAAAAAATATCTTTATATTAATTTCAATTTCATCATTTCCATTTTAAATTAGAGTTGAAGTTTTACCGGAAATTTCAACAAATTAGCAAAATATATATAGTAAATTGAACGAAACGATCTAAACAATAGTATAAGTTTGGTATGACTATCAAAATTGGAAGATTAAAAATGTTTTGTTTGAGAATATATTAAGAGACCAGTTACTTAAAATATTTAATTGAAAATTGTAGCGAGCGGTAATACTGGCTAACCGGCAGGTCGCCAAAGGCGGCTAGTATAAAATAAGCGCAAAGGAAAGTGCACAATATATCAAGGTTGAAAAAAAATGAAAGTAAGTAAAAGTAAATAACAAAAAAAAAGTTCAACGAGTTGATGCATGTGTGGAAGACCGATGCATCTGAAATGTATTATTATGTGACGAAAATTTGGCGTGCACTTATGAGGATTATCAGTTGATAGGAAAGAACTTGACGAAAGTGGGACGAAAATGTCGAGGGAAGAATAAATTGGAAATAAAAAGTATAAAAACCTTTTTAATTAAAAAGAGGCTAGAGCAATTATGAAGGAAAAATATTAATTTTAAATGTAAGATTACTAGGGAAAATAATATCCTGACAAACCAATTGGTCGCTAAAGGCTGCTAGGGTTGTTTTTATTATTATTATTATTATTATTTAACCGGGATTGTAAGTCTTGACTGATAATTATATCTGGATATTTTATTTATAGTAATGTAAAGCGAGCTTGCACGTGAAATTTAATAAAGTTCAAGAAAATCATATAAATGAATTGAGGTTATTTACTTTAAGAAAATGTGATTGCATTATTTGCATAGCAAATCGGGTTCAAAAAAAATATAATTTTTTAAAATTAATATTTCTTTAGTTATGAAAAAAAATCTGTACATTTTGTAAATTTTCTTAATCAGGTTCAGTTCAAGACAATTCCAACTTAATATTTCCAATCTGGACTTCAAAATAAGACAGTGCCGATTACTTAAATCTGTCAATATAATTTAAAATATATTCCTAAAATGATATTTATCAAAGACTTTCAAAAGATCTATTTTGAATGTTCGAATGAAAAGAAATCATGAATACTAGACGTAGAAACTGAAACAAAAGTCTATCTCATATTTCGATTCTTTGTCTATATGGGACTCCAACATAAATATTGCTCTACCTAACATTAATATATCAAGAGATTAAAAGGATTATGTAGTTCCCGATACAATCTTATCTCTAGCCAAAATATAACAGATTCGTTCATTTAGAAGAGGTCATCAGGAGGTAAGTAGTCATTAGATAGCCGGTACATGATCATTCAGATTTCATTTCTTCGTCTCTTGTTTAATCGAACGATATGGAAAAGGTTACCATTTGTTTATTTACTCAGTCATTTATCTGATAACAATCATTCTTAGAAGAAGGATATGCCTTAGGTTGTTTATTAAAGTACTACAAAGCGATAATTGGGGTTTTACGGTTTTCTTGTTATTTTTGCTTCTTTTTCGTATACAAAGCGTAACATAGAAAAAAATTTATAATTATTATCACCAAAATGTTACCTATAATTTCAGAAGTATCAAATATTTAAATCTTTTTGAATTCTAACCCCTCTCTTGGAATATTAGAACGTGTATTTGTCTGTCTGCTGAGCTCGGATGAATTATGAATTTTAAATTTTTACATATATCTTATACCCTGTGAATCATATTTAACAAAATATTCTTGAGACACTAATATTTTAAATAAAAAGAGTCGCATTCCACTCAACTAAATCAGCCACTAAAACTGACTGATTTATGAAAATTTGAATATAACTAACTATTCAATAAAAACGGGGGATTTTAGACCACTTCATCCACCGTCTCAATTTAGTTTAGTTTTTTATTAACGTCCCGTTATAAAGCAATACTAAAGCTATTTTGGGACGGACCTCGTAATTTTGAACCGCGGTCAGAGGACGAGGACGACACCTGAGCTGGCACCCCCTCTCCACACCACACAAGCTGGAGGACATTTGGCATGACGTATTTAACGTGCAACAGACCCTCTTACACGACGGTTCTTCGGTGGAATCGGGTTTCGAACCTGAAACACTACGACTCAAAACCCGAGACCTTACCACCAGGCCACCGCGGCCTTCCACAGTCTCAAAGAAGATACGCTAATCATCTCCCAGTTCTTCTTAAGAGTGATTCGTTTAAGATTATGAAAATATTGATTGTTTTAAAATTGGAATATTCTAACTTTATAAATTGGTCGGATTTGATCGCAGAAGATAGAAATGATTATTTATTTAATTAAAATTGGAATGTCAAAAACATTTCGCATAATATGATTCCTTAAAACCAAAAGACTGTCTAAAAGTTAAACTTCATAATTTTTTGAAATATATTTATAGACCGAAACAAAATAAAATATTATTATTGACGTAATTTAAATCCTTTTGAAAATAAAACTAAAAACTGAATTTTACGATGGATCTGAGAAATTTTTGCTGAATAATTATTTGAGATATATAAAATATGAAAATTATTCTGTAGTGCACGTAATACTTTAATGCCGAATGGTTCTACTTTCAATTCTCCTTTTAAAAAAAAAGACATGCTCGGTTTTAGTAAAAAATACTTCAAATAGGTCAAATTTTACGGGCACTGACAGAAAAGTAGTAAAGTGGACAGAATGGCTTAAGATTTGCATAATAGAATGAGTGGATTACTTGACTACAAAATTTGAAGCTTAAAAATGCTTTATTGAAGAAGCTACTAAGAGACCAAGTTACATAAAATATTTAATTGAAACTTTTAGCGTTAAAAAACGTTACCGTTAACTTTTAGCTAGCATTAATACTAGGCGAACCGGCTGGTCGTCAAAGACGGCTCAGTAAATAAATAAAATAAAACAAAACAAAAAATAAGGCATATTTTATAAGCATACTAAAAAATGTTTTTAAAATTATTTATGTTTTTATTTATAATTCATTAAATACTCTTGAAATCAATTCTTATTGAATTTACTATCAAGTGTTGACACTAGTGTGAAATCAAGTTTAATTGATTGATTAACTGATAATTAAATTCTAGAACTATGAAAATATATTTTTAAATTACATAGTGTATAATAATAATAAATTATATAGTGTCAACGAGAATAAAATTTCAGAATTCAGTGAAAGAAATATCGTCCTTAGAAAAACGTCAATTACTTTTGTCTTTGCAAGTATGAAAAAAATCAAGTTAAATAAAAGTATATTTAAGAAATAAAGATTTCAATTGTCATACAAATTTCTCTTAGCATTTCGAGCAGAAATTCTACAATGTGTAGTTGATTCAAATTTTGAATATAAATTGACAGCAATGAAAATTTTCAAACATCTCTAGCCATCAATTCAAACAAATATATGCAATTAAATACAAAGTCACATGACAACACAAAGCATTACAAAATCTGCCTATATTCTTATCAAACCTACCCCAAAGAAGAATCCCCCAAACCGTCAATTAATTTCATTTCAAGCCCACTACACAAACAACACAGTGCCAGAATGAGATGACAAGAACTATCTACGAAGAAATTCCGTGTCCTGGTACATTTATCGGCATGTGTCACTTCCAAGACAAAAGAAACTAATTGGTACACGTTGCTTTGATTTCCCACACGTCCAATAAAGTAACGGGTCGATGCGAAATAAATAAAAAGTGGCTGAAGAGAAGGGCCCGCTTCATTTCAGCAATGTCTTTTGATTAACTAAGACTTCGTGACAGGGCCCTGTCCCCCTAGGGCCCTCTTATGCCTCTCTCACTGCACCGATTGGACAAGTCTTCCAGTTTAATAAAGGCATATCGAGAACAGGGAGGTTAGAGCGGAAAATCTCCTGTCCGGATATTAACAAGGATGGGGAATGTGAGGTTCGTCAAGATTGTTTTCTTTTCTGCGGTATGGAAGATTGGAAAATTAAAGTACTTTGTGCGTGATTTCTATTTGAAAGTGCTGTGATAATAATCGATTAATTTTATTTCATGTGATTTTTAAACAGGAAATAAATTTAATTATTTTATGTTGAAATTTATTAAAACTCTTGCCTCCTAGAACATAGAAATCGCGTCCAAGTTATTCCACTCAACTTAGTGGATATTACTAACGTAAACTGGTCATAATTAAACGTCTCTACTAATAATAAAAGCAATGCATATCTGACGGCACTCTATAAAACAATTAAGCCTTGAATACGAAAGTTGGCATAGATATATTGGGAAGGATGGAAAATATGTACCTCAAATTAATCCTTTCTGAAAATTTTAATTAATTAAAAATTAATCCAAATTTCCGCATTTTTCGTCGATAATTTCCTGAAATATTATGACACAAAAAGTATTTTTGAATCATTTTTAAATTAAAAAGATTATCTTTTTAGTGATTCGACTATTTTAATTATCTTCCACCTTTTCAATTAAATTTAACAAATTTTCAAAGTTATTTTTGTGCATAATTTGCAACAACATTTTTCATTGTTGTAATGCACTTGTATTTCCAATAGTTTCTATTGTTTAAAAACTTAATAGTGTATTTTTATATTGTTGAAAACTAAATTAATAAACCTAATATATTTAATTTTTTTATATAATGAATTTTTCCGTGAAATCGGTAAATAAATTTCTCTTACAAATAAGCATATTTATATTTATAAAAGAAAGTGTACGTCCGTGTATTGGCGCTCTACGGGATAGACAAATAGACATAGAGCTAACAAATTCGGCACAGAAATATTTTATAAAATGAGAATGTGCACCTCCAACCAACTTTTTAAAAATCTTAACTAGAAATTTAATTCATTGTTACTATTTTTGACATATATTTCTCCCTAATATTCAAAAATATTATAGCACAAATTAAAATTTTTACACCATTAAAAATTATTTTTTAAAAAAAAATCTTTTTTATATCATGCAATTTCTTTTATGAATTCTAAAAAAATTTCAATATTCTTTTCTTTATACTCAACAATATATTTCATTTTTGCAATAAAATATCAAACTATTTCCATTGCTTCGACATATATTTAAACGCTTAATTGTTTCTATTGTTAAAAACTTGGGAAAAAAGATTCTATTTACAATTTGACCATTTTACATAAAGAATCAGAAAATGAAATCACTTCACTGCCAAAACCAACTTACGATTTGAAATAGATTACCTTAACATTTAAGTTTTCTATTTCATTACGACGTCATTGAATTGGATTTCATTCGCCAAGCTGCCCTCTGTTGAGAAAATCATGAACATCAAGTAAGGCATAAGAAATTATATCACAGCTTTAATCTTAACACTTTGGTTGCCTAATTAATTAAACGCGGTGTTGTGTTTTACAGCTATCGAGTTCATATGCGCATGGATAGATTGGTTCCTGTTGATGAATTTCACTTAATATTTGACAAATTTATATTTTTGACATAAAGATAGTATACCAATTTCCACCTGCTCTCTTAGGAAAGTGTTCAAAAACGCAAGATAAACTAGCATAATCCCAAAATTTGTTTATTTAATTGAAACATAAAGATTCATCAACGATCGAAGTCGATTATTATTTTTTACTATTTTATCATTATTATTTAGTGATTATAACATTTTTTTGTGCATGAGAAAGTAAATTGTTGCAATTTTTACCTAACAAATGATATTCACGTTGAACACATTTCATGGTGCCAATATTCTTTAAAAACATACCCATTAATTACTGATTAAAAGTCATCAAGAAATGTTTTTATGTAATTTATCTCAATTTGGAATAACTTTTCATCCAATGAGTCTATATGCATCCTGAAATAATCACTAAATAAAGAACCGCTACCAGATATGAGGAACAAGTAATAAAAAAATTATCATAGATTTGTGGTGACGCTTTATAAGCCAGAAAACAGCTACGAGACATGAGTAATTACTTTTGTCTTGTGGTCATGTTACTCGGTTACGAAACATTGCGAGTTCGCTCCTCGCTTTCAACCAAATCGTTACAGATTAATGTTTTTATGAAATGGATTACAAATGAAAGAATACGCCAACATGGTGGACATTATTATCTCGGACAACATCGCAACATTGCTTTGAACTGGAAAACATTTACAAGATTGATATATTACCTCTAAATTGTAAAACACGTGGTGGGAAAAAAAATCGTTCCAAATGATCTACAAAGCAAATTGACACGTGGCTATTTTTTGGTCATTCTTAATCAAGGAATTTTCAAAATTTTAATTAAAATTCTAATAAACATTATTTTTACATCACTTCAAATTTCATCACTTTAACTTCCATTTTTAAAATCCCTTCACATTTCATCACTTTAAATTTCAATTGAAAAAAATCTCTACTAATAATAAAGGATCGCTCGCGCGCGAATGTGTGTGTATTGGCGCTTTACAGGCTAGATCGTTTGACTCAGAATTATCAAAACTGGCACATATATATTTGAAAGAAGATAACATGTACTAGAAGAGATTTTTTTTTAAATTTAATTAATTACAAATTAAACGAACTTTTGACGTTTTCTCGCTGTGACTTCCCCAAATATTATTGCTCATAATTGATTTTTACACCGTTCCAAAAATATTTCTTCTGATTTTTCGCAATTTTTAAAAACACTTTAGTCCTTAAATTTCGACTGTAGATTATATTGTTGACCTGAAATTCAAACATTTTTCATTATTCATCGAACATTTAAACGCACGATTTTTTTTTCCTGTGTTGGTTGTTAAAGAAGAAAGAATCTGTCTATGTAATTTACAATATAAATAAAAATTGAATTTGCAATATCGCGAAGATTAGAAATGAAATAAATAAGGCAATTGCTTTTTTAACAGTACGATGATGTCATGTATTGGTCACCATTAGGCAGTTCATATATATAATAAATAGAACATATGTAAGAAAATTAAAATAACACAGTTTTAATGTCTAATAATTTAACGGAATCATAGACATGAAATTTCACCTAAGCGATTTAACTGAAATTAAATATGAATAATATCCCCCTACCAACTAGTCGCAAAAGACGACTAGTTCTAAATAAAATTGTTTTTATATTAATTTTCAAAAAATTAGCTGCTACCAATTTTATTTTCATACAATTTAGTTTTAGTAGATAAAAAAATATTTTTAATATATTTTACAACAAGACTTTTCATTATTTAACTAGTGGATTTATATTCAAACGTGTTGCTGCTCAGTAAAAAAAGAAAGAAAATAAAAATAGATTATTCAGACTGCAGCATTATCATAAAAGAATGTAAATCACAAGAGGTTCGAATCATTTTTTTAATTACTAGCCGCCTTTAGCAACCAGCTAGTTCGTCATCAGTAATGTCTCCTGGCGAAACAGAGAACATTACTCCTGGTGAATCAGAGTAAATTAAATATGTAATTAAATATCCATGTACCTTTCGCCCTTAATAGCTTCTCCAGCAAAATAATTTTAAGTTCCGAATTCCGATAGTTACATAACTCATAATTTTTTAGAAGACTTATGATATTTTATTCATTATACTATATATCTCTCTAATTTGCTATCAGCTACCGTGAGATTTAAACTTGAATTTAAAAATTTAAAATGGAAGAGATAAATTTCAAGGAATACGAAAAACTTTTTGCTGAAGCCAAATATTATATATATATGACTACTGAAAATCGAATCCTTCATCATTGTAATCTTACGTATATCACAGAATATTTTTTGAAGAAATTTAGGCAATACTTCAGAGAATTATTCAATAAAAATATCTCTGATTCGTCATAAAATTCAGTT
>JAPMOR010099705.1:7841-23043 GCA_026543865.1 Argiope aurantia
CAGAAAACATTTTACACTTTTAGTCATATTTTATGGTACAAAAAATGCATAACTACTCTGTCTTAATACTATCTTCTTAAACTGAATGGTCCTCTATTCTTCGCTAGGCTCATGGCAGGAATTACAAGATAAAAACATCTCCATCAAAAAACAAGAGAGATGAAGAAAAAAATTTTAGAAAATGTTTTTATTTCGATAAATATCTAAATATGTTTTTTCGAATTTTTTTTTAAAGATGTTATTTAACTTCGTAGAATTACCTTAGTAGTACATGATCGATTTTTGATTTGAGTCTTCAATAGCTAGCCTTATAAAACTTTATATAGTTGAGTGTTTCTTATGATAATATATTTAAATATTTTATGAACTTATTTATCGGTTAATTAATTTTAATAAAATTAAATCCATTAGAGAATATGTAAAATTATTCTACGATACCCCAGTATCTGTTAAATTATAAAATAATTTAATTATAACAAATAATAAAAATAAGATTTTACTAATGTAATAAAGGAAGCAAATTTTTGCAATAATGAGTTTGGAGATCAAAAGGAAGGTAAGAGTTTATTTAAATACATTACTACGAAGAAATTACAGCCCAATAAATACCATTAGAAATTTTCCATATATGGCATTAAAATATTGCATTATAATAAGATTTAAAATTTCTTTAAAATTTAATTTTTATTAATGATTTAATTTTTAGATTTTAATTATGATTTATTAATGATTTAATTTATTAATGATTTAATGATTTAATTAGATTTTATTAATGATTTAATTTGAAGTATTTTTGAACGAGGTTCACGCTTTTATTATTTTGCTTTGATTTCAATGTTTTTGATTAAAAAATATTCTCTCCTTTTGATCTTTTAACTAAAACATTTCTAACAACTTATTTAATTCATAAATATAATTTAATTTAGGATGTCCAAAAAATCCACTTGAATGTCAATTAGTCATTGGCAATCACTCGACATGAAATCAGAATGCCGGATACCCTTTCACTCCCCCTCCGCCAACTCGAAACATTCCAATTCTGCATTGGTAATCACAGGGACAGATGAAATATTGATAACTGGCTATCGGTCGATATAGCGCACATGAAATCGAATTAAACTGTATGCTTATGAATACTAATGATTTCCGCGCTTTCCCAACACGCGAATGATTCCAGACATCAGTGTTTACCGCCCAATTTGCGAGGCTGGTTTGGAGGAATGCAATTACAAAACGAATACATTGCTCATAATTTTATTGTCCTGCTAATGGGTGAAGAATGCATTGCTGCCACCTGCAATTGTGAAGACTGTTAATGAATTTTGCAGAAATCCCGTTTCCCGTGCCTTTTGTGCGAAGGTCTATTATCATCAAGGACGGGCAGACAGGATAAAGGAAGTGATTCGGGATACAATGGAAAAGGTATCACTTGATTTTTGCAATCCAATTAACAAGTGAAACGTACAAGAGATTTTAAAATGCATCCAGTATTTTTTTTTTAAATTTCTTCAGAGTGCAAATTTATGGCCAATAGATTTCATTAAATAATATCATTACAAAATTTTACAAGTATTTGCAAGAAAGTAGGATAATTCTCATTGTTTTTATATACAAATTCATGATTTTAAACTAACAATATTTTCTCCATTGAAATTTAATATTTCAGATGTCAATATAATATTGTAAATTATCTTGTAGTATTCCCGACATTAATTTACAGATACTAATATTTGGCAGAAAAGGTTTTGCTAATGTATGTGGTATGATTTATACATAGTATGGTGATTATTAAAGAAAAGACGAATGATAAGTTGATGAATTGTGGAATCTCATATCTTTCAGCCATCATTCCATACTGACTCACTCTTGAAAGGTAGGAAGCAATGACACTAAGCTCGCAGCCTTCAGATCATGCAATCTGATCATAACCATATGATCCATAAGGAATATAGTTTTGACCCAGCAAACATAATAACAGGGAAGAAATTTTCTTTGATTATCTTAATTTTTAAAATTCTTGATTTTACATAATCATTTATTAGGAATCAACATTATTTTCACTTATGAAGGAAAGTTTTGAAAGCAAACGCAATAAGATATCCTCCGAAGTAGAATCCTCCAAGATAGATATCCTCCGGAGTAGGGATCAAGGTTAATAGAAGAGAAAGCTTTATTATTGTTGTACAAGAGAGTCATTGTCTTTATAGAGATGCATCGTTTTCGAAATAAATTTATCTTGATAAAAATCTATAACATTTTTTCAGTGGCTAATATAAATTTACTTTCTTGACGGTGCGAGTGTTGAGTTTTACTCATTCAATTTAGAACATGTTTCAGTCATGTCAAGTACAGAGAAGAGAGGAAGCAAAAAGTAGAAGACGGTAAGCCAGAAATACCGAATTTCTGGATGTCTTAGGATCACGATGTTCGTACATCCTGAATATTTAGATGTATTATGATCCAGCTCATGGTATGAGAACACATGGATATCAAGGAAAGTACTGTCTTAAATCTTTGAAACCCACACAGCATTGTTGCGCTCTTCCAGTTTCACGATGAAGAGCTATTGGAATTTTATTTCAATGTTTAAATATGATGCTATCAAATTCTGCCAAAAAATCTTTTTTTTGTTTGCAAATCTTAAACGTTAGGGGAAAAAATAAACGATCAATATAAATAAAGCAGTCAATATTCTGCTGTTGGCACTTTTCCACAGTTTTGAAAATACCGTTGGACACCGAATAATATGGGGCACAATCATTTAACGCGATCATTTTTCAAATAGATTGAATGGTTGCACATAAGGCACGTTTCTGTAGAATATTTTGTTTTCACATTAAAGACAGCTTAGTTTCGCTTCTAAATGGCTGTACATGCTATTTGAAATCCGGATCAAGAGTGCCCGTTTGCAACACTACATCACATCTGTTGCGAAATCAATTGAATTCGGATACGAATTCCGAGAAATAGAGTCCCATATATCAATACATTAACATACATAATAATAAAACGACAAATTAAAATATATTAATAAAATATTCCGCACAATGTTTTCAATTTGCACCTTAATACAATGCTGTTAAATCAGAATAAATTCAAATGTCCATTCGCGAATTTAATGCAAGTTAATCTTGCAATCCACAATGAATATAGCCCGCGTATATATATATTATATATAAAATACTAGAGTATCAGAAACTATCCATCACAAAAAACTACCCAAGTATTAAACAAATAACAGAACTTTTACGAAATGAAAATCAAAACTGAATAGAACATTTTTATGAAACCCTTTCAAATTATGCATACTTTCAAAACATCCACGAAATGTTTGCACCAAAATTGCATTTGCAAAAATTCCCCTTCCATCATGGATTAGGATTCAGGAAAAAATTTTATGCATAAAAATAATCAATCTTTAATAACGCTTGCATAATAATAATCCATCCATCGTTCCACTATACAGAAGGAAAAGAAGAAAAAAATAAGCACATATATTCAATTTTTCCGTCTTGCCAAATCTGAAAGGAAGAAATATACCACCTGCTTCGCATTCAAAACAATCCCTACGCATTTAATTCATTCTAAATAGAGAAAAAAATTCAAAGAACACTAAGAAAAAATCTATCCCAATTTCCAAAGAAATCTTTCGGATACTTCCACGCCCAAATAGTTTTCAGCATCATTTGCATATCTAATTCCAAGTCAAATCTATCTCTCCCCTTCTTCCACTCCTCATTCCGGCTAGATTAAACGATTGGGGGTGATCGGAGTTTTATTTCTTTCGCCTTTTTTTTTCTGGAACAAGTTGAAACCAAGAGTTCGGCGGGTGTTTAGTGCTGTGGTTTCAAAAGACAATCTACTATATCCAGTACATATATTCGAATAAGAAAACGCATTGGGTTTTTTTCCTCCCATCCTGCACTTAAATATATATTGACTATATTGATAAATAATGCATTTCAATGTCTTCATCGACGAAATAGAGCATTTAAGCACAAATGAGTTAAAACAGACAAATGAGAGCACATCCTTTTTAAATACGGATAATTTAATATTGTAATGATTGAATAATTATTATGGGCCAAAAGTCAAAACAAAATATTTTACTTTCTTGTATACGAAGCATAGAAAAAGTATTGTAATCATCAAAAAATTCAAACTCGAATTTTGACGGATGTCCACCTGTTAGACATCCTTGAATAAGAAAAACAGATTTTCGGAAAATGTTCGCCCGTCCATTTGTGACTCAAATAGCTTTGATAGCTCAAAACTTAAGGTTTAAGGCTGATGAATGAAATTTGGTGCAGGATCTTAAAACCAAATTTGTAGATGCCTTTCAAATTGTGGGCAAAATCTATTCAGAGAAAGTTTGACTGACTTTCAAATACAAGTAAGCGCGATAATTACAAAACGAACGGAACAAAATGAATAAAATTCGATAACATAGATTTTTAACATCTATATTGTGAATACATATAAAATTTTGAGTCAAATCCAATAAGATGCTGTATTTTCAGAAGAACGTAAACGCGATGATTTAAATGTATCAAATTTGGTATGTGATTTTGAGACTGCAACTACAGTTATGTGTGAAATTTTTCCTTCAGTCGGTTGAGACAAATGTGTCTAACATACAAATTCAATTTTTCGACAACATAATCTATATGCTAAACCTTAGAGATTCAATAAAAATGCTAAATTGAGATTCAATAAAAATGCTGTAATTATTGTTCGTCAATGACATGTAAGGCGCACTCTGGAATGACAACTTTGTTAGAGAATATGCGAGAAAATTTTTGAAAAGACTACTCTTTTTGATAAAATCATCAGTGCATCATAGAATGATGTAAAAAGTGCCTTTCGCGAACTAAGAATTTGCCAAAACAGTTTCTCCTAGATAAAATACAATTCCACTGTTTCTAAGAATGTCACTTATAACGTGATGTTTATGAAAGTTCGGCTTTCAATGTTACGCCAGCAAATATACGAGAAAATGTGTTAGGACACTGTCTACCAGATATCTTTGAATCTTCAACTTCATAGACACATTACATGCTCATTGTCATATAAATTTCCTTAATTGACATTCGTCTAGCCGAAACATTCAGACAATCATTTATTGGAAGTTGTTAAACAAACCACTACTTCGGAAATGACCGACAATTATCCATAATGGTGCATCCTGTTCTGACCAATCGCCCCTCTTCGTACAATGTCTGCGAGCTGCAGCGAACAATTTTTAATGACCGCATTAATGACCTGCTTCAGCTGTTGCCAGAAAACCTCGCGCACCTTTCACAAACTCAAGTAGCGTGAGGCTCTCTTTTCGGAAGTGAATTCTTTAAAAATTTCTCCTCGGGTTTATTATGAATTCCTGAGTAAGGCAGATTGCGCCTTTCTTCCAATTATTCGCCACTTCGCCTTGTTGCTATTAGCATACTTTCTACATTTCAAGGGAGCATCAACCTGTTAAAAATGGCAGATAGTTTAAGGAAGAGTTAAAAGAAATAATAAGATAAAAATTTTGGATCATTTCTCGAAGTAAAGAATTTATTTCTTTGTTTGCGAGATCAAATTGAAGCATTTAAACCTCAAACATTTTCAAGGACTTTTAAAAAGCGATAAATGCATCATTATAAAATTAAAATACAATTGTCTGAAATTTAAAATGTTCGGTTAAATTCTAATCTAAAAACAATCTAATTAGCTTCACAAGGTTTATAGACAAGATAGAGTATGTAAATTGCATGATCCAAGATGTTGAGGAGAAGCATGCAAAAATCGTGCTAAAAGTACTCTACATTGTGCCTAGAAGAAAACAAATTTGACATATAGGCATTTCGTAGGTAGTAAAAGCGCCTACGAAGCAATTGCGTTTCGTTAAGATTACAATCAAGTTTTTAATTGAAATGTTTAAGTTTCTCCTCAATAGCTTCGAATCCAAAATGAATCGAATTCCAGACGATGTGTGTTGTCAACAAAATGTATTTTGGAATCAAAAACCATTTTAAAACCACTTTAAAATACAGCTTGTTCGTTTTACTTTCTCAAATATAAAGTGCAGAAGAAATTTGTAAGAGCCCAAAAATTCACGAATTTCAAGCAAGTCTGCCCGAGTTCGAAAAATACATTTTTGGAAAAATTTTCTGTCCGTCCGTCTGCCTGCGACAAGGATAACTGAAAAACACTTTTATCAAGTATTATGAAATTTGGTATGCGATCTTTTTAAAGAATTTGTAGATTTTGATAAGAATTTGGGAAATTCCTTTAAGAAGAAGGAAGTCTGGCTTCTCGAATAACTACTAAACTAAGAGAGCTAGATGGGTAAAATTCGGTTCACAGATTTAAGTGTAGAACCTATCAAATTTTGATCCCAATCCAGGAGGGACTGGCCGTTTGTTGGTTTGTATTTTCAGAGGCATGTAAACACGATAACTGAAAAACGGAGTGATGAAAATATTGTAAATATATGTAAATTTCACATTAAAACTTATTTCCGTTTTCTTTCTATTCCGCGAATTTGCAAATAAGAAAACACTTAAAAGCGTTCATCGACTAAATTGAGTAACTGAAAAAATAATGAAAATATCAATTTAAAATTTTTATCAATATACATTCGAACATACCATGTACAAAGAATTGCAAAACTTTTGATCATAGTTTTAAAAAATTAAAGATATTTTAATAATCGTCCATTCCATTATATTTACTCCTAAAATAAGCCATCTGAATCTCTTAATCGCTTCTATGTTCTTTTTTATTTAATTAGATGCCACCTTCCATTTCGGGAATGTGATGTCTTGCTGATTCAATTAAGTATCTTGGTGCCTGAATTAAGTGTGATAATTGCATCGAACTATGACATCTTGAATGAAAATTGTATAAACTCATGTATTGTATAAACATATGTATTTTTCCTACTCACTTTATCTGGTATGCGATTCGAGTTTGTGACGTAATAGAATGTTCTGGAAGACTAATTCTGCTCCAAGCAATAAAAATACAGTTATGTATTTTTTTCCCACATAAATGACATTTCGTCAAAACTATAAGTAAAGACGGCAAAAAAGAGTCATGAAAATATTTCAGGACAAAAAGGAAATTAAAAACATATTTACTCTAGGTTATACCATTCAAAAATTTTCCCGACACATACAGGCTGATCCCAAATTAATTATAAAGATCTTAAGGTTTATTTCATGACATTGTAATATTGATTTATTATACTGGAATGTATAACCGAATTTTCATAAGATTTTGAAATTCATTATTTCTATTTATTGCAAGTGAAATGATTTGACTCCTTCCAGCGCGATATTCAAGTATTCTATTTGAGCGGATGGCTCGGTTTTTATAATTACAGCCTAAAAGAAAACGTAGTGAAGCAGATGGGAGCCTAATCAATTGCTCATGAGAAAATGTTAATAGCATCCTAGAACCAAAAATAGAACCAAACCTAGAACCAAAAATAGTATTGAGATTCTTCCATTAACCTCTAATCAATCAGCTCTAGGACAAAGTATGAAGATCTAAGTAGTGGTTACAACAGATTTGTATTATTACTGATGGAAAAAAATATTTGAACAGCGAAACTAACATTGTAAAGTTTATCTGAATATAAAAATTATTGGCAGATATTTTTATTTCATTTTCTTCAAAGTGAAAATGAGTCACAATGCTCAGAAAATGTATACTATTTTAATTAATTTTTTTATACTTAAATATAATGAAAGTTCATCGAATGTTTCATAGATAATAAAGTTATAAATTAAAAGGTATGGAAATTTGCCTGATTATCACATACATATGCATTAAATTAATTATTTAAAATATCCCGAGTGCAGATAAAGTTTAAAATGTTGTGAATTCTCCAATCGGGATCGTATTATTCGCATACTTTTCTCGGGATTTATTTACTATGGCAGCGCATCATATTACAGACTATAAAGACAGTACTGTAATCGTCAAAAGATTCGAATTCGTGATTTTAACGAAATCTCCAAGTTTTAGACATCTTCGAATACGAAAAACACGTTTTTAAGAAATGTCCGTCAATTTGTCTGTGGCAGATAATATAAAAATTTCAGCTAGACGGATGAAATTTGGTATACGGTCTTTACACCAAATTTGCAGATTTTCTATCAAATTTTGAACAAACTCCATCCAGAGGAAGTCTATCTCTCCAGATGTTCCATTAGAAATTAACACGATAACTACAAAACGAAAAGCCCTTGATAGATAAAATTTGGTACACAGACTTAATATTTATCTATATTATAAATGTTAAGTTTTACGCCAAAACCAAGGAGGGGGTTCCCTGCCTATGGGAATGTTCTTTCATAAGTATGTATACCAAATGACCAAAAATACAATGACGTAAATATATCAGATTTGGTATGTGATTTTGCGGCTGAAATTGTAATTCATCGTCAAATATTTTTTTTTCAATCGATTGGAGAGAAAAACGCGTCTAGAACACAAATACACCTTTATTAGAGAGTATGCAAGACAGTTTTGAGAAGATCAATTTCACTTCACCATTTGACAACAACAATGGTCAGAAAACTCGCAACTCAGCAACTGAACTAATGGAAAGACAAGAAAGCACTAAAAACAAACTTCACAAGTGTATGTGTGTGCAATAGCATACACAAAAGAACTTGTTTGACAAAGGAGGCTGATACCAAGAAGCATTCCGCCTTTTTGTTGATCTTTGTTCCTTAGCACGAAAAAATACATTGTTCCCTGCAAGGAATGCGATCTAGAAGTATGGGCGATTGGAAAAAAAATGGATATCGGACTATTTTCTTATTTATAGGACAGCAGGAAAACACATCAAATACCCGTGTCATTTTTTCCATGGATATTTTTAATCTTTTGAATAATGTCGATCTACAGAAAAAGCTGCATATGTTTATGAAAAATAATAATTTCGTTATTATTTAAGGGGTTAAAACTTTGACCTTCTTTTAGGGGTGAATTAAAGCAATTTCTTTTAATTAGTTATTTTTTAAATTCCATTTTTTCACAATTTATTGAATAGTCTATTTATAATAATTTACGAAAAGTTTTATGTAGATTTTAATCGTTTCTTTTATTCACATTCAAATCAACTATCCTATAAATAGGATAGTGGTCCAATAGGAGTTAATGGGTTAGCAAAGAAGGGTTAATATAATCTACATTTCGGCGTTCGGAAAAAAGTTTGATCAGTTCTGTCTTATTGTGGTTATGGGGACGGACGACCCCATCGGGACATATCTAAGCCAAATGAATGAGAAGCTTTCGTCATGGTGGTTAGTTCTCGCAATCCTAGGGGATAATGAAATAGTTTGGGTCAGGTGTCTCCTACGTTAGTGGTGGTAAAGTGACCAGTGTTGATCCTTAGCACTTCATCTTAAGGTCCCACCAATGTTGTCAGGGCGTCATACAGATTTAATTTATTCGTGAGCCTTCGGGAGGGAAAGATTAACTATCTATGGTTGTATGAAAAACTTAGGTTTTGTGCTAAATTCGATAAGAATCTGAAAATTTGGCAAAAAAAGACAAAATTTTAATAACTAGTTGGCGTTTTAGTTCACAGACTTATCAACGGATAGACAATCATAGTTCCAAAAATGCATCTTCTGGATTCAGGGATATCGGACAATGAAAATTCATCAAAAACATAGTAAAAGTATAGTAAACGTAAACCTCGTATTTGAGAAAATAGAATAAAACCATTCATTAAAGGATAAGCAAGGATGAAAAAAAATCCACTTTCGGAACTGACTTTTTAATAAAGACTTGAATAAGCCTAGGTAAAATAAAACATCCTAGCGGCAAATAATACTCTGTATTTGATAGAAAATCCCTTTTCAACATAACTTGAATACCACCCCTGATCCAGAAAAATCCTTTCTTCACTTTTAAAACGCGGAATCCATTTATTTATTCATAGACCCCAACTTAACACAAAAGACGCGACTTTGTGAGGACGGAGCCTTAAAATAATTTTACGAAACGTGAGATGACTCATTTTGGAGAGCAAACAAAGATTAATTCTCGAACAAAGCAGTCACGTCCCTCAACTCCTTCCGACGCTGCCTCCTCCCTTTCCTCTCCTCCTAAATAATCCCCCCCCCCTCCACCAATTTTTGAACTGCAATCTTAGTATTTGTTGAATTTCGGAAAGTTTTGAAAACTCCGGCTGATGAGAGGGTAACTGCATTTCCCGTCTATATTAGCTTAGCCTAATTTTGTAACGTGAGATGAATGCGTGTGTTGCAAGTTTCTTGCATTGGAAAAAATGAGTTATTTTCCCAAAATAATTAAAATATTTAAATTTAATTAAATGAATTATTAATTTACAATGGATTTAAACTTTTGAATTTAAAAATTTAAGATTAAATGTCATCTTAATACAGATAGGATGAAAGGTTAAATATTATTCTAAAATTTTTTTGTAGGAATCGCAACTGTGTAACGACCAAAATGACATGATCATGATTCTCCTCCCCCGATTTCTCCAGCACAATTCATCTATACACTCACTCTACACTTTTCATATAATAATGTATTTGGTGTGTCTATAAAGGAAAAATAATTTCAGTAAAAATATTACTACAGTATTCATAAATATGCATTATAGTTATAAAATAGTTCATACTTTAATAACCTTGGATACCATCTATTCTTCGATTCCATGAGAAATAGGGGAAAAAATATTAAAATTCTTTGAACACTCCGGCATATAGAAGATAAATGAAGTATTATAGTTGTCATGATACCTGGTATTTAGTTTGTGAGGAATTTGCATGTTTCAAATTACACCGAGTAAAAAACATAAGTGAATATACAGTTCAACACAGTATGTCTAAAACATAACTCAAAATGAAGGAACGTAATTGCATAAAATTTATTTGACATGTACAGTCAGATCTCTCTTCAATAGCCTCTCACATAATGAGCAAAATAAGATGCAAAAAAATGACTCGTTTAACCTTGTTTTTCTGAAAACGAATGATGAGGAGACACTGTGACGTCGCATACTGGATTGACTCGTATCAGATTATAATGAGTACTTATTTGAAGAGAGCTCTTACATCTGCAGGGAAAATGCTTTGGCTGGATAGCGTTGTCAAACACGATTCCGGAGAATTGTCCAAGTGTTTGTGGAGCTTTAATTAGCAAGATTTTGATTATGGCCAAGATTATGGAACTAGAGGTTAATCGCAGCGACGTCAACCAGTAGGTGGAAGGACATAGATAGACTTACTAAAAAACATGTGGATCTGTATTTTAGGAGATGACAGAAGTCTGCGGAGGATATCTGGTCAGGAGAAGAAGAAATAATAGACCCAACACCTTTTCAATGAAATAAGGAGGATACTGTAAACATGCGAAATTATCGCATTACATGTTAAGAAGTATTACTAGATAAGGCAGTTGCAATGCTGGCTATGAATTTAACGATAATCTGTATTTCATTTTCGACAAATTTTAAAGCGTATCTGTAAACAAATGTCTTTAAAATAATTTTCCAATAAGAAAAGCGTGTATTATAAATAATAAATCTTATAATTAATTTGTTTGAGTAATTTTTTCGGAAGGAAAAGCATCCAACTTTACATCGATTCCTATGGGAAAAATTGTTTCGCTTAAGAAGTGTTTTCCCTTACCAGTAAGATTCGATAACATTATACTTCTTAAGCGAGATTCCACTATAATACTAACATCAGATGTGTAGATAAGGAATGAATCCTTGGTGAAACCAACCAAAGGCCAGTTGTTTATTCGCGTACGTGTTATACAATATAAAACACTAAGCATTTTAAATAAAATGTGACATGCGGTCTTTAAATGAAAATTGCACACCGGTAACGATGTTTCTACTAAATCCGTCAATGCGAAAATGGTACTTTCAAAACTCATACTTAAGTCACTTCAATATGCGACGAGGCTATACAGAAACACGCTAGATGAGTTCAAATGAGGACCATTTTGAAGCACAAAGGCTATTTTAGGAAAAAAAATTGTTATTTTGAATCGAGATCAATTTAAAAAGATTATACAATTCCATACCTTTCAAACGTCTGTGAAACCACAGCAAACTGATGTGGGCGAAATTTACTTACAAGGCAATTCTTCGGTGGAATGTAATTTCGAATGGAGCCCACCATCATTTTTTGAAACCTTTCACTCCGAATCACAACCTCATCACCAGGCCATTAAGTCCCCACCGTATTCGAGAGTATATGAGAAAGTCGTTGAAATAATTCCCTTTTTTTCAAATATCATTTTAATTAGTGAAGTCCTCTAATAAAAGACATAGTTTCAATGAAATATAAAAGGCATTTTCCATCACGATATTCTCCGCTCAGAAATAATGATCCATACTGTAGATACATCAAAGCATTAGTTAGGTTTCTAATCAGAAACAGTTTCTGAAACTTAGAAATTTTCCTTGCTTCTAGATTTTGTTGGAAATTACTTTCTGTGGAAATGAGAGAAACATAGTTTAATGGGAAAATAACATTATACATCATAGTAACCTTCAAAATGAGTTTTCGTTGTACTGTTAACAGAAGGCCCCTTACAAATTCAGATTGGGAGAAGTATTTAAATTTCATGATATATTAGGAAGAAAAATAATTATCTAAAGGGTCTTTTTTTTAAACACTAATAATATATAACTAGCATTTTTTTAAACTGTCGTTTTAAATTCTACAGTTTTAATTGCAACATAAAAAAATTAATTATATAAACACTCATGTCAGTACTATTCGTACTTTCTCGTTAAGCACAGAGAAAATATTGTAAATGTCGGAAATTCGAACTCGAGATTTTGACCGACTTTCAAGTTTTTAGACCTCTCTAAGTTAGCAAAACTCATTTATGGGTTTTTGTCTGTGGATCTTTGACATTTCGAATTTGGACTTTAGATAAGTGTTGCAGATTTTTGTCAAATGTTAACGGAATTAACATTAATTATTTATTAATTTGTTAATCAACAAATAATTAACAAAATGCATTCAGAGGAAATTATCTTTGTGGCTGTCAGATTAGAAGCAAACTCGACAATGTAAATGGGTAAAATTTGGTGCAAAAGTTTAGTATCTAAAATGTAGATTCTTATTAAATTTCGTAACAAATCTATCAAAGGGTTTACTGTTTGTCGGGCTGTACTTTTGCATGCAGGTAAACGGAATATGTCATAAATACAATTAAATGATTGATTATATTTAGCATAAGAGATTTTCTTGCTTAAAATCATTTTCCATATCTCCCATTAAAAAGTGAATTTATTTTTGAATGCTGATGGATCACATAAAACATATGTATTATAAATTATACTCAACATTATAAAAGCAATATTGATACAAACAACGTGAGAAAATAAATATTCATTTCAAGATACAATTTTCAATATGGATATTTATTCAAAATACTTTTAAAAACGTTGTTGAATAATAATAATACTGACTATCAATAAATGAACATAACTAGTAAAACGATGACCGTTTCCATAACAGACTGATTATTTTGCCACCGAGTAAATCTATTCTATCATAACTTTTTTTGACCATTTAATTTTTTTCTATTTTTTAATTAATTTTCAAAAATATTGGAAACATTTTTCTGAGATATATTTCACATAAAATAAATGAGTTAATTTAATTTTTAAAAGATTAATTCTCACTACAAACTAAGCCTAGAAATTATAATTGTCAGAATATATATATGAAATAATATATGAAAGTGACCTTTTCTTGAAAAATTAATGCAACAACAACAAAAAAAAACTTCTGTACCCTTTTTAAAATATCTATATTATAAAATCAATGATTCTGAATTATTTAAAGAAAATATGGCTTTATATATTATATATATATATATATATATACAGGCAAAGGATGGGATGAAGATTCGACTTGTTTGTCCATAATGAGTAAGTTTAAGAATTTTAGAATGATTTCGTATGCTTTCTGAAATTTTTTGAACTTGCAATTGAGGATTCAATTCAAAAGTAAACAATAGAAAAATCGTTTCAAAGTGCGTCACTTTAAAAATCGCTTCTCTTTCCTTTCCTATAATTGGATGTATAAATGTATATTAGCGTTCTCATCACTTAAAAATTGTTTTCTTAATGTATGAAGCGAGACATTCCTGCTAAATAAATCTTAAAGATTTGCATAAATTATAAATATTCTATAGTAAGCGAGATACTTAGTTCTGAACGATTGCAGTTTTTGTACTCATGTTTTTTTAAAAACGTGTGGTTTTAGTAAAACAGATTTCGTATCAATTAAAGTGAAATCACTTCCGTTTCAAATTTCAAACTTTTGGAGAAGATGTCAGAAAACCAGAGAAATAAATACATTTTATAAAGCCAAAAACAGTAAATTTCCTGAAATTTGCGTTATTCAGCTATCAAGTCTGAAGTTTAAAAATTTTGCCGAAGAAGTTATTACGAACAAGCCACATAAGATGTCGAATATTTTAGCTATAATCAACA
Source organism: Argiope aurantia (assembly GCA_026543865.1). NCBI lineage: Eukaryota > Metazoa > Arthropoda > Arachnida > Araneae > Araneidae > Argiope > Argiope aurantia. The sequence continues at coordinate 22,342 of JAPMOR010099705.1, forward strand.
CCGGTAGACAAGTTAGTCACCAAATGCGCCTCATTTATAACAATAGAGCGAGTTCCATGAAAATAAAAACCCTCACTTCTAAAACCAATTTCAAAGAAAATTTCAGATATGTTTTACCGCAAAAGAAAAATTTGTTTGTTCAATTAACTTATGGATCCTGATTTCAGAATGAATAAAACGAGAATTTTATCTTACATGCAGAATATCAAACATCCATTTTGGAAACCAAAATACGGAAGCAAAAGTTTCTCAAGTAACAACTTTCTATTATCTTTAGGAAGAGTGGGAGTCGCATATTCTGTTCTCTTATCAACGCCATTTCATTTTTTCGCGATTCTATCGAAAATACCAGAGGTACAGTGTTTTGTCCCATCCCTGTTCCGTAGCAGAAAAGAATGGAAATTAAAGCCATTCTTCAACAAGCAGCATTCTGATGTTCCCTGGCTTAAATAACTGCAGCAGCCTTTGCAAAGAAAAGCCCAAAGCAAAGCCCCGCAAATTCTGGCCATCCCGGCCTTTATTAACGGTCTCATTATTCGGTATTTGTGCTTCATACATTATGCAAAGTAATGACGGTGGAGATCGGGGGTAAAGTGATGCAAGTCTTAACGCTTCGTGTCCTGTTAAATATTTACTACAAACAACATAGAAAGGGAAATATACCCTGCTTTTGTTTCGCGAAAGTCCGTTCATTGCCTTTCA
>JAPMOR010099733.1:0-33507 GCA_026543865.1 Argiope aurantia
TTAATTAAAGAGATTAATTTGCATAAAAGAGAAAATTTTAACTGCAGATTATAATTTTTTAAAAACATTAATTTTCTTTAGATAAGCAGTGTATTATTATTTTTTTTCTCTTCGATTCATATCCTTTAAATCTGAAGTTCCTATTTTTTGAAAATAAAAGTTGCATAGAAATCTTTTTGTGTGTATGTGTGAATTTTTATATTTAATTCTGAAAATGCTGATCCACTGTTAGGTTTTGCCATGTTGCTTTGATTTAATTTACATATATATTAATTTAACAACATGCTACAATTGTTTGCTTGATTTATTATGCATGCTCTTTTGCAATTTGTAATATTTTACTAAATATTAAAAATTGCATCGACAATTTTTGAAAAGTATTGATTACTTCATTGTTATTATGACTTACTGCTTTGATATTTGTAAAGTGTGCAGATTTCATTATAGTGGCATTCATTTTTAATTGGTTGCCAGAAAAGTCGGTATAAAATTGCATTTATTATTCTTAAATCAAATTCTTATATTTAAAATTGCTACAGAATTGAATTTTGGGCTCAATTATCTCATTGTACCAGCAATTAATATAATAATTACTTGATGTAATAATTTTAGTATTAATTTTTTATAGATTTGATTGATTGATTATTTTCAATAATAGCGAATGATTATTATTAGACTTTGAATTAATTGCGTTATGTCCCCTCCTTTTTTTTTTTCCCCAGGAAGAAAACATTAAACTTGACCCAGTATTAAATTCTGCTTGTGCTGATGATCAAAAGAAATTTTGCTTCAATGTTAGACATGAAGAAGCTCAAGTAAGTGTAAGGAATTGAATCTTCTTTCTCTTTTTGATTATAAAATATATATATTATTTTAAAAATCATTTTTAATGGAATTCCATATTGTTAATGATTTCAGATTATGGTACATAACTGGAAAGGTTTCTTGAAATTCTTAATATATTATAAAGGATAATTTATAATTTAATAAATTTTATTTACTGAAAGCAATATCTTTAACTAGTTCCAGGGAATGGCATTTGTTTGATGTCAATTTATTAACACTCCATTTTTTCTGAACGACTAAAAACTACATTAGACTCAAGTGTTTTTTTTTTTTTAATCTAAACAAAATTCAAATTTAGTGCCAGAACCTAGTTGGAATTGAAGGTCTTATGTGACAGGTGATAATGACACCTTCTCTTTTTGTTTCTTCTGATCATACCACTTTTATCTCATCACTTGGTGTTTCTGGCCATCGCCTCTGTGGAAATTACAATTTTGTTCAGAATAATAAAAGGGAATTTTGAAATGGATTATTCAAAACAATACCAGATTTTAAGAATTGATATAAAATTGAATGTGCAAGCATATCTTGATATCAGTATTGTTGAATGCCATTGACTCCTCATAAGATTTGGAACTTTCACTACAAATATGTTTACAGATTTGGAAATCTACTTTAATTATATTTTAGAAAACATTTTTATTTTTTAAACATTTATTTCTTTTTTATAATTTATATTTCAAACACAGAAATATAGAAATTATACATTCCTTTACATAGTTTGTTGTATAAGAAAGTGTATGGATAGAACTGGATCTTTTATTTGCTGGTGTTAACATAAAGCTATGCATTTATTGAATATCAATTTTTGTCATTTTATGTATTGTTATTTTAAAGATGCAAGGGTCTCTTTGCTTAGTTTAATCTAAATGAATCCTGAACTAATTCTGTATTGTGTCGGTTTTGAATATATATATATAATGTATGAAACTTGTAGTTTTTAATCTGTAGGTGTAGAAATCTTATTATTTTATTTCAGGTTTCTTGAAAATTTGCATTAATATTTTGTTGGCACTGAGTAAGCTTTATTGTGAATATTGTTCTTATTTTTTTAATGTATATTATTCTTTTCACTGCATTAAAGATTTACAGAAAATATTCTGAATATTATCTTCTGATGAAAATGAATTTATGCTTTTGTTCTTTGAGATTTATCTTTTGCAATTTTTCTAATAGATGTTAGAATGTCTCAAAAATCATCAGAAGGATTTGTCGTCATCATGCCATAAAATTATTTTTAATCGAGAGAAAGAAGAAATGATTGACAATTCTATAGATTATGCTCTGATATCTACATGCAAACCGATGATAAAGAAGTTTTGTTCTGACACAGAAATGACACAAGTAATATATATATATTTATAAAGATGAATCTGAATTGTAGCTTACATAGTCTTGAATATAAAAACTTTCTTGTTATTTTTGGTATGATTTTATATATATATATATTAGCACAGAGTTTTAATTCTCATAATATTTGAAATTCATAATATATTTGATAATTATATTTTATTATTTTTATTAATTTTACTACTATGCATTTATAAGGGGAGATTTATGTTCAAAAGCATGCAGAATGAATGTTTTGTGGAATATTCTGCCTACAAAATTCATGGATTCAGTACAATTCAAAGCTTGTTACACTGATTTGTATGTGTATTTTTATCCTCGCCTGTTATCATAACATTGATTTGTCATTTGTTGAATTAGCTGCATGAAACAATTATGAATGAGAGTGTAATCATCTTCAGTAATCCATAAGATGTTTAATCAGTTGTTTTAAAATACCATTTAAGTGTTGCATTTGATTTCAACATTTTAATTCACATCTTTTGAAAATGAATTTGGATATATATTTTAAAACAATGCATTAAAGTAAGAAAGATTAAAAACAAACAAACATTTCGTAGGTGTTTTTTTAAAAAGATATTAAATATATCAGAAGCAAAATGGCTAAAACAATGTTTTATTAAGAAATTGGGTGCTTTTTATATTTTCTGTAAACATACTTTTGCAATTTTCTTATTCGTTTTATAAATACTTTTGTAAATGTAATGCTGTTATTGACCATATAACATAAAAACTAGACTTCATACCATTACTGTAATTGAACCAAGATTTCTATTAATATATAAAGTTTAAATATGTGAAATTTTAAATTAAAATTCTTTTAATTTCACAAATCAATTGAGTACAGTTGCATTTTTTTTTCATCTCCAAAGTTTTTATATTAGTTTCATAAAATTTTTTGCATTTCTCATTGAAATGTGATTTACACATTTGAAATACTTGATTCATATCTTTATATCTACTCTATCCTCTTAAAGATAATTTATATTTGTGAACTTGTATTTCAATCTGTTGTCAAATATCTTCCCATTGGTCAGATATGTAGGTGAGGATACAGATACCAGTTTTTATGATATTTTTCTATCTGTATGTAATTACATAATTGCCTTCATGTAACTTCTAAAAGGTTAATTTAAATTAACTTAATAAAAACAGGAAATTTGCAAGATTTACTAAGAAATTTTTGCAAGGAATATTTGTTGATAATACAGGTTTTGAAATCATTCAGTAATCCATATGTAATAAATTAAAAATTTCTGTATACTTTTTTTTACATTTATATATTTTTAATTTATAAATCTAAAAATTAAGAGCTAATCTTTCATATTAAATGTCCAAAATTTTCTTTTAAAGATTTTGGAATGCTTGAAAGAAAAACGTGATGATAACGGAATGGAGCGAACTTGTAGAAAGATCATTCTTAAAAGGATGGTGGAACAACATTCTGATTACAGACTCAATCCAAGACTGAAACAGGCTTGCATTAGAGACATCCCTAAATTTTGCTCTTCAGTTATTGCTGAAAATAAAGATGCTACAGAATTTGAAGGAAAGGTAAAGCTCTTATTTCATAAGATTTTTTCTTTTCTTTTGTAGATTTAAATACAGAATACTTAAAAATTGTTACTACTTAAATGGTAAAAGTATACCTAATAATCAATTGTTATAAAAGTTTTAACCTGCTTTTGCCATTTGAGCAGCAACATAATTTTGACTCATCATCTATGAATTAATATCATAATTGCATGGAATGCATTATTACAAATGTTTAACTAATTAAAGAATTCATTATTTCAACTTAGGGATTAAAGGATAAGCTTTGTGTTTTGTCAAATTTTTGCAGAAAGATAGTTGGCAAACTTTAAATTAGTTCTAGCAGCTTTGATTATAATGTGGCAACATGAATTTTTGTAAAAATATTTTTATTCTCAAGTGCTTTAGCATAATTTTTTATATATATGCAATAAACATTCTATTCAATTTGGAGTTGTATCAAACTGTATTTATAAAGTCATTGAACTGAATATTTAATTGCACTTTTTTAACTTCTAGAAACAAAATTTTGTATTTTATTTGTTTTCATAAATTATTGTGCAGTAATATCACAGATGAAAACAGCATAAGTATGATTGAGGAAACAATGAACATTATGTAATTTTTTTTAATGTAAACTTTTGTTTTTATTATGGTGTTTTTTTTTTTTTTTTGCATTGTGAATTGTGTTGTCAATACAAAATGTCTGTTTAGCAGGATCTGTGATGGACACAATTTGAAGATTTGTTTTCTGTATTTCCTAATTGTTCTGCGCTGTTGCTCACAGAATTTATTGATATTCCTATCAACTTTTTATCCAAAACATTATCTTGTTGACATGTAAAGATTAAAAAGCAATGTTTCTGAGATTTCTAATTCTATATTTTTGCTATAATAGTTTATCTGTTTGGAAAAAAGGATTTAATTGTATTTCATTTCTTAAGGGGGAAAAATTAGGGCTATTCTTTTTAATGTTAGCTATATTATTTTAATATTAATTTGATATTTTTTAATCATTTATTGAGATTTTTAAAATTCTTTTTAGGTAACTGGTTGTTTAAAACAGCAATATCGCAAAAATAAGAGACTTTCTCGGTTATGTGAAAATGAAATTGTGCGCTTAATGCGAGATGTTGCCCAAGATTATAATTTAGATCCACAGCTGGTACATGCTTGTTCCACAGAGGTTAGTATACACAGATTTGATACTTGAGACAATTTCTATGAAAGCAGTGTGCTTATTGTTATTGTTGTTTATATTTCCCACTCTTTTTATTTAGGTTCAGCAGAAATGTGCTGATGAACCAAATATTGAAGAATGCTTGAAAATAAAGTTTCAGAAAAAGGAACTGGAAAATAGTGACTGCCGTAGAGTGAGTTGCATTGAAGTTAATTTGCAATAGAGTAATATTTATGTGTTGGTGACTGATTTTCAGATGATGATCAGTATGTCTGATAATACTTTTTTTCTTATTTTTAGGAAGTGGCACGGCTAATATTTGAAGGAAAAGCTGATATACAGTCTGATCCCCTACTGTATAGAATTTGTGTGACTGACATAAAGCATTTTTGTAGTGACATTCCAGCTGGTCACGGAAGGCGTATGTATTTTCTATATTCAATGTTGCATGCATTAATATTGTTTATTTATTGAAAATGTACTGTCCCCTGTTTCATTCTTAATTATTGTTATTTGAACAGTTCATTTCAAATTGTAAAATTTAATTTGATTTTAATTTAAATAACAAAAACTGTTGTTGTGTTTTTAAAAAAACGGAATGTAGAATAATGGATATATTTTATTAAAAACTTTTTAATGGACCAACTATTTTTGTCATTTATCATAAATTAATGCTTTACTTGATAATTAGATCTGCATGTTTAGAATGTATTAGGTCACAAAGGTATTAAATTAAAATATGCAAATAGCATAAAGTGAGTTTTATTCTGGGTTCATAAAGAAATTCTGTTTAAAAAAACAATGGAAGGGGAATCTCTCTTAATTAGAAGCTTATAAATTACAAAAAAAATAAAAATAGAATACCGTCTTATCATGATTTTAAACTTAAGACATCTTTCTTTAAAAGTATCAATGAATTCTATGGAATGATGATTTGATGTTAAAATGTTACTCTGTATTTTTGATTATTTACAATGATTAACAAATCAAAACAAAAATAATAACACTTTACATCTAATCCTTAACTTCTGTTGAATAAAGTTTCAAAATAAAGAAAAAATTACTACTTAAATTCATTTTTTTTTTCATTGTTTAAGTAGTGTAATGTTTAAAAATACTTTAATATTTCATTTTCTTGAATTCATATTTTATTAGATGTCTTGAAATTTAAAAATATATAAGTACATTTATACCTTTTCATTCTTAATTTATTCTGAGTTATAGATTAAAAAAAAGTTATATTGTGAATTATTATATAAAAATTTTTAGCAAGATATCATTGTTAGTTTAAATTTTTTCTTGGGGGGGGGGGAGAAAGGTAACATTTAAAAAGATAAAAACTAACCTATGACTTAATGAAGTAGATTTAGGAAGCAAATGCAATGCCAAACTATAAGTACAAGGAATAATTGCCTGTTATGATGAAAAATGCATCTTCCTTTTATCCTAGTCTTGTATATAATATTTTTGCTTTATATTTAATTATCAATTGCATTGTGTAAAGAGCAATTCATTCAAATTAATTGAATTTTGCAGTTTGAACAAATAATACTATTTATAAGATTTCTCTTCTCTCTTTTCCTTCTTTTCTTTTTCTTATTTACAGATTTATAAATCTTCCCTGTTTTTTTTCCCCCAATGCCAAGATTACAAAAGTAACTAATAACGTCATTGCCTTGTTTCTTATGTTTGAATATATATCACTTATGTCTTGATCATTTCTTCAAATCCAATTTCATGTAATATTGAGGGCTATAATAATTTATTTCATTGCAAGTAAATTCAAGGGTTTAATCAGTATAAAAAAAATGTAATTATCATGTAATGGTTAGAAAAATCAATATATGCCATTAAAGCACATAAATAATAATCTTGGAATAACTGATTAAACAAAGTTAAGAAGTTTCAGGTATTGTCAGAGCAATACTTGAAATGAACTTATTGGTATGATTTGAGCTATGATTAGGAAAAAATTCTTGTATTGTTTATTAAAAATAATTTTTACATTTTTGTATTTTGCAGAGCTGTCATGTCTTTTAACAATTTTGGAGGGAGATACACCATCTGCATCTTTATCAGAAGAATGTCGAACAATGCTATCTAAACGAGTAGAAATGTTTGAATATGCCGCACAAGTAAGATCTTCTGCTTTTTTCCCCCCTCATATTATGTTATTTATAATAAAATATTAAATTGCTGATATTATTCTTTTTATTCTATAAAATAATGTTGATGTGTAGCTTTTTTGTATCCATAATGTGTGCAGTTTATTTCTTATTGAAGCTATATTTTTCTTCATATTATAATTCTAATCATCATTAATTTAAAAATATTTGTTTAATTCACTTTTTTTTAATATTATTTTCATTATGACTTTTTTTCAAACTTTAAAAAGTGCACTCTTATTCTTGAAATTTCAATTACATTTATATGCATATTTAAATTTTAATCTTTTAGAAATAAACATTGAATTAAAAAAAACCATTATTTATATTTTTTTGAAGTATAAATTAATTGTCAGTGAGCATATTTTTTTAAAATCAATGAATACTTGAAAACCAAGATCATTACATGCAAAACCAATGATTAAAAGAATTAAATGTTTTTTTGCTATTCTATAATTATGTATGAATGAAAAGTAAGTATGATAAGTGAAGTGTGTCTTAATAGAAAAATTTATTTTTCAGAAAATTTATTCATATTATTTTTATACATACTTGGATAAAATGTACAATAATCTTAAAACAAAAATTTAATTTTTTTTAAAAATGGAAGCATTTATAAAAATATTTTGAGAAAATTTTCTAACTTTAGAGATGTTTTCAAATAATTTAAAAAAAAAAACACTTTAATTTCTCTTTTTAAATATTGGCTTAAAAATATTGTTTTAATACGTTTTATATATTTCTAGAAAATTGAACTGGACATTTTGCATGAAAATGTGGAATGTGTGATTTGAATTAAATATTAGCATAGTCTTATGTATATTCTTCTTTACAATTGCTTTCATTATTTTTCAACACCATAAAACTTCATAAATAAGCAATATATTTCATGAGAAAGAAACAATTTAGCAGAGTTAGTTAGAAATCTTTAAATATGATTTATTTCCTATCAATATTTTTCAATTATCATTATCATTATTTAGCTTTTGTTTTTTATTTATTTATTTATTTTTTTTTTACTGACTTCTGAAATGTTGATATTTTTTCTTTCTGAAATTTCTTGCTTGTTTTAATGTGTTGCTTCTTACATGTCAACAAAAGGGGTTTTTTTTCACTGTTAAAACATACATACAAAATAAAATGGAGTCAAAAATCATCTTATATTAAATATTATCATCAAAATCTGATGTTCACCCTCCCCCCGATTTTCACAAAGCATCAGTATTGTTATCAAACCTGCAGGTAGATATATGGCACAAAAACAAACTATTATTTTATTTTTCAGTTGCGTAATACAAATAAATAATACTCAAATTGTTTTAAATACATTTTCGCTCATAAAAATCTACCAGTTCTAATTATTTTGTAGTGAAGCATTCCATCAATACCAATTTGCTTTTAGTTAAGAATTTAATAGCATTGCAAATTTTAAAATTAATCCAAAAGCGGTAATTTTTTTCTATCCTGTATAGTTTTCTACTTTTGCAAGAAAAATGATTGCAAGAGTAATTTAATTCTTGCTATATTTGATTGATCTAATAAGAATACTCAGTTTCTCTCAAAACTCTTAAGCAGTTTACATTTGGAGGAATTTTTGGAAAATAAATGTATAGATAGGCATAGATTTTTTTATTCAAAGTTGGAGAAAAGAATTAAAAATTATTTTATTTATCTCTCAAGATCAGGTTTTTACCTTCTGCATTGGGCATTAAAAAGAAAATAATAATAATAATTGAAAGCATGTTAATAGATTATTTCTTTTTAAATTTACAATGTGTAATCTTCTGATTGATTTAGTTAATAAATATTTATTATACTTGCCGAGATATAAGTTATATGTAAAGTTTTCATAATTGATTAATAATCTTTCAATTACCTAAGTTGTCTTTTTCGGTTTCTATTATTAATTTCAGAGTTGCTCATTCATATTTATTTGCACATTTTTCTAATATATGGATAAATTCTTTATACATCATTGATTCTAATTTAAGATTAAATGTCTATTTTAAAACTTCCCTTTTCAAAGCCAAAATTGGTATAATTATTTGCTTAAAGAGCCTGTAAATAATTTATCTAAATAACTACAATGTGTTTTTCTTTTTTTAGGTTGCTCCTGCTGAAACTGTAGAGGAGCTTATTCGCCAAGTTGCTAATTCCCCTTCAAGGAATTACTTCATTGTGGTTATTTTAGGCTGCCTCACCGGCATTTTTATTGGTGGCCTCTTCTGTGGAAGAGTAACGAAAAGAGTGCCCATATCCATGAAAAATAAATGAATTATATGAACTAGATGAATTTTTTAAAAATGAAAACACCTTTTCAAAATGGTATTGTACAGCATAATACTGTGTGGAAGTCCTAGTTAAAATTTTATGTATTTTTCAATTTTATTTTTAAACAAAATATTATTAAAGTCAACAAAACAGCTTTCGTGAAAAAGTGCAACCAAACCATTGAACTGCCATGAATGATTTTTGTAAATACGTTAACTCATGTATATATTGGAAAGTATATGTGTTATGTGCTTGTGCAATTATGTTTTGGACACTAAGGATAAATAGCTTAAGTTCTATTGTTAATTCTCCTGTCTACTACCAAAGAGGTGTTATTTCTCTCTCTTTGTTTTCAAATTAGATATTGTAGATATTATTTCAATCTGAAAGGCTTTGATCTTTAGAAATAAGTTTCTTTTAAGCTGACATTTTGTAAGTTCAGTCAATAAATTTGATAGAGTAGCTTTCTTATTCAAAAGACATTAAAAACTGTCAATTGTTAGTTATGTCATGTTCATAATCGCATACTCATTTTTCAACATTTATATCTTTTTTAATAGATATATTATTTGGATAATCATCTTAATATTCATTTATTCCCTTTACTTAAAAGTGACTAAGACTACTACATAAAATTACAAACTTTCAATTAAATATTTATTTTTTATTGCTGCTTATTTTCTATTTAATTTTTAAGCAATACTTATTTATGAGACTGCATTGCTATAATTTTGTGTGTATTGGATAGTTGTGTAAAAGAATTTGGTTTGATATTTAATATCTATAACTTATTTTATACATTTTCTATTAAATCTTTATATCTGTGGAAATATAATTAACATTAATTAAACAATGAATTGATAGTACTATAAGGATTTTGTTTGATATAAAATTGAAAATGTTTTCAACTGAAAAAAGATTTTTTTTATTATTTATTAAGTACCATTGTTTTTAAATATTTAAAATTGTTGTTATGAATTGTTGCATATAATTTTCAGGATTGATTTAAGCTTCATTATTTGCTTGGTATTTCTTTAAATTTTTATAATGCATTTGTTACATAAAATAACTATTAGAACTGATGCATTTATTTCTATATTTTAAACTATGTATTCTAAATAAATGTTTAACTTGTATGGAAAAGTTGAAAAAACTTTTGAATTTTTTTTCAAACGACCTTATTAAATTAAAATGTGGTTTTTATCAATACTTGTATTCAACATTTTTTTTTCTTTCTTTATGAAGGATCACCTTACCTTGCATTCCTTAGATTGATTTTATGCTGTACTGAGGCAGTTACCATGCTTATAATGTTGCAATCACAATTAAAATATTTGTTATGAAATATGATGAATAGTGTATTTTAATATGGCCAGATTATTTTAACATTAAGTTATTTGATGTTTATATATAGATATTGTTTACTTTTGATAATTTGAAATCAAAAATTTCAAAATGATTCTCTATATCTGTTTTATTAATTTCCTAACCACTTTTTCTCTTTTAATATTTAGATGTTTATTAATTAATATATTAGTGAATTCATTGTAAAACATATTTACATTCAAACAATGATAGATATCATTAGTTTGAATATTATTAGTAATATACTCGTTTAATTACTTTGATAGCATTGTTAAATTCATTTTAGTATTGTTGAGAATAAATAATTATTTCTCATTTAAATGCATAAAAAATTACACTTAATGGATGTTAAATAATAATATGCTTTTCGATCTCATATTCTACTTAACTTTTATTATAGTATTTTTCACTTAAATAAATATACTTAGAGATTATTTTACATTCACATACTTCTATATGTCTGTTAAGCTGTTCAAGTTTCATTGATTTCTATAATTTTCATTATTATTTCCAGAAATATGTATTTCAATCAGTGATGGCTTCTTCTTATAAAAATTAGTTTTTCTAAAAAATATTTATCAAAAAATTAAAACCTTTGTCTCTTTGTATTGATATTTTTTTAATTATAAAAGACATATGCAACTGTGAACTTAATTTCTTATTTCTTCTTATGTGATGCACTATATATTTAACTCTTGACTTTTAAAGAAAGTATTTAAGAATATTTCTTATTTAAGTCATTTTTAAGTTTGAAGATTATCTGATTGCTAATTTTTTTAAAACTATTCATGTGTCAAATATGAATGCCAAATGAATTTTTAAATCTTGTACTAATTATGTTTATTTAAGTTAGTCTTCTAAAAAAATATTCTGAATCATATACATTTGTTACAATCAAACCTAACTAGGTACTGCATAATGTGTTCTTTTCAGCACGTAGAATGTAACATGTGCATTTATTTCTCTTTATTCTACACTGCAGTTAGTATTGTATAAATTTATTAACTTAAATTATTTCATATTTTCGGAAGGATTTTTTTCATCCAATATAATTTCAAAATTATTTCTTACGCACTTTTACTGAATTATTTTTCTAGAGTATGCATATTTTTACCAATAAATATCAATTTAAAACTGTGTAGCTGTAATCCAGGCTGTGTGACTTTAATTTTTCTAGAAACTTTTCTCTTTTCAATCTAAATATCTCCCTTTTTTCTCCTTAGTTAAACATTTTTTTTTTGTTTCAGTTTTAAATGTTAAATATTATATTTATAAATCCTTCGAATGTCTCGGTCATTATAACATCTAACTGAGAAGCTATTTTTTTTATGCATTGTAACACCTCTCCCCTCCCCTCATCTTCCAATCTAAGTGTTTTATGAATGTCGTGTATCCTCTTGTATTTGGAGATCAGCATTTTTTTAATCATTTTGTCATTCATTTGGTAACAGTATTAATTATTTCTAACTTACTGGATTTAAATACAAAAGGCAGTTTATCATAAAATTCAACTTTTAATCATGCATTCACAAAAACAAATTTATCTGTTTACAATAATGTCATTCTTTGTAAATTGTATGTTGATACTGTATTTTTGATATTTTGTATGTACTATGAATAATAGGCAGTTACTGCAATATAATTTGCTAGCATTTATATTCATTATTTAATGCTTGTGAAAAAAAAATTAATTTAATTGTTATTTAAAAAAAGCTAAAATTGTTAAAAGAGGTCTTAAAATTTTTTGTGCATGTATGTTAAAATTACAAGTTAGCCTTCTACTAACTTTCAAAAAATAATAAATTCTTGGTGTTACATGGAGGGAGAAAAGATTAAATATGTATATTGTGATGCAGTAATTTTGTTTTTGTTCTAAGCAATGCAATATTACGATTGCTTGCTGAATCCTATTGAATAAGTTGTTTTAATGCATGCTTTTGTCATGAATTTTATGAATTGGAAGATGCAAACAGATGTATAAAGGACATGATTTGTTAAACCAGAAAGTAAAATAATTTGAGAATGCTTGTATTATTGAATTAAAAAGTTTTTGATAAACATATGCTATTATAATTAGTTTATTCATTGTTTTGTCATTTGAGTTGAATTTTAAAAATATACTTTATCTAAAAATGGATGTAATGATAAATATTGTTTTATTTATTTCATTAATCATTTTGACCATTGATTGAATCATGTTATAATATTATGAAGTAAAACACATTGAAATAATAATGTGAATCATCATTCCGTATGTTTATCTCATGACATTAATTTTTAGATTATAAATTGAAAACATAATTGATATTATAAAGAATTGTTTATTTAATTTTTGTATCTTTTAAAAAGACGGATTTTGGGACATGATTCAATCTTCAAGAAATATTTTATATATTTTGAATCTGAATAATTAAGTTTTCATGATGTGAGAAATGTGAGCATTTTTAACTAATTTGTTTCAAGTCTTTAACATAATATAAAATGAGAATCACTTTTGGATGAGGAAACTTATAAAAATTATTCATTTTCCATTGGGATTTTGAAATATTTCACAAGTAATAGAATTAAATTTCCTAACTTACTTCTTGACACCATATATGTACATAAAATGTTTCTAAGACCTAATCTATGCTTATAATTTGCAAAAGTCACTGAGGTATTGAGCCCATGTTAAATGTATGGAAATTTCTATTTGTATTTAATTTTAACCTTCGTATGAAATGATTCAAATATAGTGACTTTACAAAAGATTTTTGCTTTATGATTTTGAAAAAAATTGAAAGATTGATGTTGAAAAGATGCACAAGCAGTCAAGGCTATCACAACCCTACTTGGTGTTGAAGCATATAGTTGAAAAAGCTTTGAATTACCAAATTTTTATTGTTTTAGTTGTAATTTAATTGTTGATTTATCATCAGTGAACAAGGTGACATTATTTTTTCGAAGGTAAAAACAGAAATAAATTCTGTAGCTATATTAGCACAAACTCACAATTTTATGATTAATATAATTTATATTGTGTTTCTTTTAAAATATTTTATGATACCTAGCCTTTAATTAATATATTTTTATTTTTATCAATAAACCTGTAAGTTTTGCTATATGTATCTGTGATATTTGTATTATTTTCATTGTGTAGTCAGAGACTGGATTTGATATTACTTTATAAATGCTGCTTAGTAATATAGTTGAATTAAATATCTGTATGTTAGACTGCAATTATTTTCATTGTTACAAGATTAGAAACTATTGTTTTTTGTCTTCTGTAACAAATAAAATTTTAATAATCTTTCATTAAATAACTGAGATTTTGGTTGCACTTCTACTTATATAAAACAGCACAGACATCTTATTTTACATGAGTAATACATGAGAAATTTCAATCACTCTATTTATTTCATTGCTTATTTTATTATAGGCAGTTTTCCTTACTTAAATATTTTAGGGGTCTAATTTCTAGTTCTAAAATTAATTGTATAGCTTGTGTATTAATTTATGACAATAACTACATCATATCAGAATTTGTCTTCCAATAGTTAAGGTGCTTTATATATAAAATCTTAATTTTTTTTAATTCTACAATCTATGACACAAAAGTTATCTTGAAGTGTTTTCATTGGTATATATTACTTGCATTCAGAATAATCTTTGAACGAAAAAAAGGAATCAGTCAGTGTTCATCAGTCTTCATAAGAAAACTGATGATTGTATATGTTTATATTTTGTATATTTTGCCCTGTAAGCTATTTTTATTTTAGATTAAGGTTAGATTGAAAGTTTGTTATGTAATATTAAAATGTAGAGCATTTTTTCCAAAATCTTTTGATTGTCTGTTACTTGGAACTTTACAGAGTTGATTCTATTTCATTAATTATTATTATAGTTTTTTATAAACTAATTTGGATCCTTGAAATTACAACTATAACATTATACAATTTTTTTTTCAATAGTAATAAAGCAATTAAAATGGAACTAAACATTGCATATAGTATTAATGCATCTATTTTTGTAAATTTTCAAGGATTTTATGAAATTTAAATATCAGATTGCATTCTTCTAATTTTATAAGGTTAAAATTGTCATATACTCATGATATTGGAATTCTTTAACCTTGACAAGGATTACTAATGTTATTCAAATTTTAATGTTTCATTTTTTTTATACGAATTCAATGTGCTTTTCTAATTAAAGTGAAGATTAGCTTTCAGCTTCAGACAAAAATTTCTTGTTGTTTTCAATTTTTTTTTTTTTTTTTTTTTTGCTTTAAACTAGCATGTTTATCATTGAAAGAAATGCAAACGTAAAAATATCCATATCTCAAATATAAGTAGAAATATACACTTAAAAAAGTAAGTTAAAGACATTTTTTATTTATACAAATACACTTCTATAATTCTGGCAATTATTATCATAAATGTGAATTTCATTTTTAGATACTTTTTAATCTAGTCCATATTCTTGTAAATAGCAACATAAAATTAGTCACCTAGGTTCTAAAAATCCCCAAAGTGTGTTTATAATTTACTCACAATTTAATATTGATAATATAAGACTGTGATTGTGCTGCTAAAATCTCAGTTAATGAAGACACAATGAGAATGATGTATGTGAATTCTATGAAAAAGATACTCAAAATGTGTGTTGATTTTTGTTGTTGTTTGTTTATGGATGCTATATTTTTTGCTTCTATTGTCTTTGTTAGTATTAATCCAAAATGTGCAGATATTCATTTCCCTATTTTTAGAAAATTTATTAGAATCTCTTTCATTTAGATATTTTTCCTTTTTTGCTTGATATTGTACAAAATGTATAAAATTGTACGTGACAAAGGTCTACTATATGTTATGATACAAGATTTGTCTTTTGTATTTGTAATAATAAAATTGAATTATGTTTCATTTTGTAAGTGTATTCTTTATTGAAGACAAATTAAATGAAGTATTTAAAATGATTATTTTCATGATAATAAATGCAAATCACATCTGTTATTCATATCTATTGTCTATTTAGATTGCTGTTTTTTTTTTAATAGTTTGTTTCTATTTTCTTTGTTAGCTTTAACCCAAAATTTCTTTAAGGAATTTATTTATTTCCTTATTTTCTGGAACATTTATTATAATCTCTTTTGTTTGGATTTTTCTCCCTTTTCACTTTAAATTGTACAAAATATATAAAATTCTAGTAGAGAAAAAGTTATCTAATTGGATAAATATGTGAGTCATGGCAATGAACATATTAATTGCTATTCTACATTCTTCAATAGAATTTTATTGCCAGAGAAGTAATCTGCTACAAGAATGAGAAAATTAGTACTTTACAATTTGAGATTATATTTTAAAACATGTGTCTTCGATAATTTGTTGGTTCAATTTGAAATACATGATCTGAAGGTTATAGATTCAAGATATGTTTCCACCATAGATTATCTGTATAAGTAGACTTGATGTATATTAAATTCAGTTTGATCAAGATTCCTTCTTACTGATAAAGTGAGTAAAAGTATTTCAAATCCAAACTCAATAGTGTGATTTCAAATTCCATTCTCAATAGATGACCACATTTATAGAGAAATGTGTGTTAAATTAATTCCTGTCGCATATAAATAGGATTATAATCTATTAGAATAAGTTCAATGATCCAGTGATAATTCTTGAACTACATAGAATATTTATTTTAATCATGGCTCAACAGCTAATTTCTGAATCATTGGAAATAGATATATATTTCTAATTTGGGGAATATATGTATATTATTGTTTGAAACAATTATAAAACCGTGGTTTTTTTTATCTTGCATATCAGTCCTCTTAATCAGATGTAATATACTTGAGATAATAATTATTTACATGAAAAAAGATACACATTTTTGGGATGAAAACTGACCAAATTATAAAGTTTGACTTTTACTTCAATAAATGGTCGTTTTGACAATACCGCATGCAGATTGGGAGATTATATTCTAAGTACCATTGAAATAATTAAAATCGCTTGTCTGATATTCAAACTCGCTCAGTTATAATGATAAAAGAGTTTTCTTTTTTAACTACAACAATACTATATTAAGAATGATTTATTAAACAAGACTAATTAAATCCGCAATTTGAATAAAAATTGAAACTGTTTTTTTTATTAGGGCATTTATTGATTCAAGTAAAATATGACACCATTTAAACCATTTTTCCACTGGAAGTATATGATTATCTCTAACGGTTTAAAAATTATCTACAGTGTCACAATAAGAGTGGATGGATATCTTGTATATTAATTAATAAAAACTGTTCATTATTTGGCATTTGAGAATTAAAGCTACTATTTCAGTAAATTTACATTCTGTAAAGAAGCATTCACATGCTACGTATTATATTTGTTTTATAGAATGGATATATATTTTAAAACTCTAAACCTGCAATTTTTTATCAATTATCTCAACATTTTTATTCTTGACCCTTTCGTGTACATAGTATAGAAAGAGAACACGAGATTTCACACACACATGAGGATATGTTTAATTAAAAATAAACAAATAAAGCATATATTTCCTCGATGTTACTGTGATAAAAATATAACCAAAACTTTAACTTTTGATTAAGTTAAACAAAATTTGATGCATGAATTTAAATAGATCACTTTATTAAATAGGAGGGCACAAGATGTGCACTACTTAGGGCGGAAAAATATCAAGTTCGCTCCTAGATACATTACACAATGAACGGAACTGTGCAAGGCTTTTAAAACAATACATATTACAGGTCTGTCAAATTTTACATATAGAAATATTTTGCGAGAAGACCATCAAGAGCAAGATATATAAAATATTTAATTGAAAATTTTCATTATCATTAATTCTGATGAACTACAGTGTCTCACAAAAGTGATGGGACACTTGTGCTTTACAAAAGGAAATTGTAATAAAATAAATAAATAAAAATGTACAAAAATTTTTTGGGTGTGTTTCATATTTAAAGTTAGTAACAATTATTACATAACATACATTTTGTCAAAATATTAAAATATTAATTTAATAAAAATACAATTGTTTAGAACGGAGCAAAAAATGGCTCACATAAGTGATGGGACACTTACTTTTCCATCAAATATTTATCCAAAAATTTTACTTTTTAAAAGGTTTTAATATTTTGTTGGATTTTCTTTTACTTTTAAAACATGATTTAATCTTCTTGGGATGGATTCGACTAATTTTTTTGTGATTTCTGGAGTGATTTTACTCCATTCTTCTTGAAGCACCGATTTTAATTGTTGTTTTGAAGAAATGGTGTGTTTGCGAATTCTTGATTTCAATTCTTGCCAAATATTCTCTATGGGATTTAAGTCTGGAGATTGTAGCGGTGTTTTTATTATTTCAGGACAGTTATACAGCAGCCAGAGTCTAACGTTCAAAGCAGTGTGCTTGGGGTCATTGTCCTTATGGAATTTAAAATCGTTATGAAGGTTCAATTTTCGTGCTGAAGATTTCAAATTTTGCTTTAAAATGTCAATATACTTGCACTGATCCATTATATTGTCAATAAAAACAAGATTACCAACTCCAGCGGACGACATACACCCCCATACCATAACTCCTCCTCCACCATGTTTTGCTGTTGGCACCAAGTTCTGTTTGCGAAATTCTTCCCTGGGTTTTTCCACACCAAGATTCTACCGTCAGAACCAAATATATTAAATTTACTCTCATCAGCAATAATTTATGTTGGATTTTGAGAAAGCTAGTCTGAATTTTCTATTCTTTTCACTTACGAAGAATTTTTTCCTGGCTACTCTACCGTGATATCCAGCAGATCAAATTACCCTTCTAATAGTCTCAGGATTAACAGTTATTCCATATAATGCTTGTAAATCAGCAAAAACTTTAGGAGCACTCTTTCTTGGATTTTTTTTTTTAATATTTCGAACGATAATTCGCTTTATTCCATTGGATAGCTTTGATGGTCGGCCAGGTCTTCTTTTATCAAGAATAATATGATTCTTTTTATATCGTTTAATGATATTGAAAATTGATGAATGACTCAAGTTAACTGTTGCAGCAGTTTTTGTAATAGATTTTCCACGTTCAATATGCAAATTAATAACTAATTTTCGAATTTCAGGCGAAATTTCTTTTCGTTTAGCATTCATGGCTGCACAGAGCTAAAAAACACAAAAATTCCAAAACAAACTGGAGAGAAATACTGCAGACGATTTTATAAATTATTGCCAATTGCTTTTGAGAAAAAATAAAACCACCAAAAATATTTTTATTGCTTATTTCAGACGATTTTTGTTGCATATCTAATGGTGTCCCATCATTTATGTGAGCTATTTTTTGCTCCGTTCTAAACAATTGTATTTGTATTAAATTAATATTTTAATATTTTGACAAAATGTATGTTATATAATAATTGTCACTAAATTTAAGTATGAAACACACCCACAAAAATTTTTTACATGTTTTTAAAATTTATTTTATTACAGTTTCCTTTTGTAAATCACAAGTGTCCCATCACTTTTGTGAGATACTGTATGTAGTCACTAAAGGTGGCTAATAAGCTCATAATTAAACGATTTCATACAGTCATCTGCATTGACGAAATCTGAAATTTATACTAATAACTGAGGCAGCGCATGTTCAAGTAATATAATACTATATAAATTGAATGTAATTTTAGAATCAATTGTTAAACAAGCTAAAAATAAAATGATTCGCAGATATGTCTGTCCTGTGTCTTTATATGAAATGAATGCATTAATGATAGTATTCTCTTTGTTGTTCTTTCTGTGCTCCTATTAACTGTCTTTTTTTATTACATAATAAAAAATTTAAAAAAAATTCTTAAGTTTTTACATCGAAATATAATCGAAAGAAAATTCTTACAGTATTATATAATTCAGCCTAATTTCTTAAAATTTAACACCGCATTATTGTTCTCCATTTCTTATATTCCTTAACAAAGAAATGGTTAAATACGGCAAGAGGTTCCTCCTGAGAATTGCAGAGCAAGAACAAAGAATCCTGCGGGGACAATGAAATTGATTGCGTCATCCATTGCAATTTCTCGTTCAGTGCATTTTGCTGTTCGCTGCAGTTCATTGCGTGGCTTTCTTTTAAGGCATGCCTTGGAAATCTTGCCTCTTGATTAAATAGTTATTTTCTTTCCCCCTTTTTTTTCTTTTTGTTACTTTGTTAATCTGTTTCCTGATCGAAAGGTCGAAGGTTCAACGTCATTTTTTACTTTCGGTCTGTGAGATTTAAGTTTTAAGATTTCGCTTGAGTGAAAGTATTCTATTTCCTTAGAATTAAAGCATCCTAGAATACAACGATAAAAGGGAAAAAATCTCGGTGAATTTTTAACTGTTCCTGTACATAAGCAGTACAATTAAAATAAACAACATTTGAACCGAACTGATGCAACTGAATAATGGCACATATGCCAAACGATGAATATATTTTATAAAAGTCGGCTGCTTGTAATTAAAATAATTTCAATCATATTTCAGTTTCAGAAATAATTTTTATATTTAATATTAATGGTAGAAAGGAGAAATAATATTTCATTAATGAAAATATTTAATTACATAATATCAGAAATAATTTATTTTTCTGTAAATTTTTATTCCATTTTTGAAAACATTTTTTTTCGAGATTATCGTCTGCCAACTGTGCAAATGTTGTTTATGCTATAATAAAAACCATTTGAGGATTTTGAGAGAGATTGTCATTCTTTTTTTTTAATATCCATTTAACAGTTACAAAGATGTAATGATTTTAAGAATAAAAGAGCTTTTTGATATAAAAGGTTAGCGAAAAACTTCATTTTCGTTCATAACATACTTGATATGGGTGGTTTGGTAATGAAAGTAACACAGCAAATAAACGTAAGTTATTAATTTATTTTTGATTTTATTTTTAAAAAGAGACGTGAATTTTTATATTTAAAATTCCTTATGTAAAGATAGTTTATTTTCAGTATAAACGTATAGATTAAACATAAAAATATGCTTAACCAAAAAGAGCCTTATTCTTTCCAAAAAAATTATGATGGATTAAATTTTCACTTATCAATCACTAGTTCAAGAAAAATGAGAGTCTTTGTATAATTTCCTTGCTTGAAAAAGAACATTTCGTATCGCTTTTTAGAACAAGAGTTTTTGATAAGATATAAAATAATAGCATTTGAAAATAGTGTCGAATCACTACATTGTATACTTAAGATAAATTCACTTTTCTTTAATTTTTATAAACATTTTGGCAATATGCAAATGAAGAAATTCAGGAACGCATTTGAATGAATAAAACAAAATTATTTTTGACATGATTCGACCACATTAAAGAGAGTTTATTTTAACATCCATGCAAAATTGTTTTCCAATGTATTCTTTTTTTTTTCTTTTTTTTTTTGTAATTTTTAATATTCATGAATTTAATAACACTGAACTAATTTACTCTAAAATAAAAGGAAAAACCCGGTGATCAGATTTCAGCAATTCAAAATTCATTATCAGGAGTAAACAGTTTATTTCAAATAATTAACGGAAATTCGTCAAAATCCCTAGTTTCAATTTTTTGACGATTAAAATACCTTTTTTTCGTATGCTTCATATAACGAAAAAGCAAAAAGTATAACTTTTATAAATTTTGAGATATTACGATAATATTGTTAAAACCTGCAATTCGGCTTCCCAGCATAGTTTGTTCCATCAACAGAAAGACTGTTTAAAAGTCCACGGAGTCCGGGTGGCGCGTTGGAGATCCCAGAGCTTGGCGACAAACTTGGCGACCATTTGGCGACTTTGGCGCCAAAATAGATAATACCCGAAACATCGAGAATTTTCCCGATCCATCCAGTAGAAACCGAGATACGCCTCGAACGTTCCTGATTGGTTGAGAGGCTTCTAGCCCCGCCTCCTGAGACCTATAAAAGGGGCTGCAGCTGCCAGACAGAGTAATTATTTTTGTCTCCAGCCATGGAAGGGGATAGACGTTATGAGAATAGCTGCTTTAGCGATCCTCCTGATATCCGTATGGCGTACTGTCCTCCTTGTAAAGCTCATGCTAAGTTTGAAAGGGGATTTTGTTGTAACTGCAGACGCTGCCTTAGTGAGGTTCCTGAACTTGCTTACGTATATTGTCACAATTGCAAAGAGGAAGCTACGACCATTAATGGTTATTGTAGTAGATGCAAAAGTGGAATACTAACTCCTTCTCGGGTTATAAGTATAGGATTACATTACGACGCAGGCTACCCAAACTTTGAAATCAAACTGGCTGAACCGGAAAATAAACAAATGGACACTGACAACACTTCTAAAACAAATCACAAGATAAATGATAACAGCAATGAAAACTACCAAACAGTAAACCCGAGAAAAGCAGCTAAAATCAGGAAAACCGAAGAAAAACCCGAAAGCATGGACACAACAAATAGGTACGAGATACTGAACCAAATCCAAGATAACCAAGAATTAACAAATACTAGACCCGCAACCATAAACCTAAAACTCACTAGTAATTATAATATCACGCTCCAGGAGATTCACAGAAAATTCCAGCAGACGGAAAATAGACTGATAAGAAATATGATTGCAATCCAACCAATTAATGAGGAAGAAAGAACTAAAATCATTGAATTATTGACAGAAAAGAAGGAAGAATACATTCTCTCCGAGAACTATGATGAAAGGCCGTTAAAAGTTATACTTAAAGGACTCCCCATAAATGCAGATAAAAATGAAATAGTAAAAGAACTTGAAGAAAGAAACTACAAAATTATCAGAATTTCTCAGCTAAGAAACTATAGGATGAAGACATTTTACCCAATTTTCCTACTGGGTCAAAAAATCTAAAAATGCTCAAAATATTTACAACGAAAAATCCCTCTTCACCTCAAGATCAAAATAGAAAGTTACCGACGAAAAACAACCGCAACCATCTGCTATAACTATGCAGGGTTTTATCATGCAGCAAGGAATTGCAGATTAACACCCAAGTGCATTAAATACGGTGGTCCACATGCAACCAGGAGCTGCAGCATAAGAGAGAAAATCCAGGACCCAGTTTGTGTAAACTGTAACGAAACCGGACATACAGCTGTCTGGAAAGGATGCACCAAATTCCCCAAGCTAACGTCAATAAAAAGAAGACCCTCCTACTCAGAAATAACGAGAAAAAACCAAAGTAATCAAGACCCTCAGCCCATCCCCACACCTAGAAAACAGTACGAGGAGCCCATTTTGACAGTTAATGAAGAATCACCCTCGCCACTAGAAACCCTGGAAATCCTGAAAGAACTTAGGGAAGTGCGTAAAGAATTCCCCAAGCTTATCGAGGCAGTCAAGCAATCAAAGAAAACTAACAACAAGGAAGAGAAAAAGATGATAATCCTGAACGCTCTGATCGGCTAAGTCCCACCAAAAATTCTGATCTCTCCACTGCAAAAACCCAACTTTCGATTGGCCACTTACGAACAATAGTTTATCCCACACTGAACACAGAAAACCGTCCTGCATCACCCCCTCCTACTCCCATGAAGGTCTGCTTTCCTATTGGTCAAGACATCACACCCACTCTCCCTCACCTGCCATGCGAACTTTTCTCTAGAGGACTCTGTCTCAGTTCTCACTCAACCATCGTCAGGATCACCACAGTCCAGGGCAAACTACTTCTCGCCAGGTTCTTCAATTTGCAAGGTTTGGAGGTAGCCCATCTCGGGCGGGTACTCCGTCAATGGTAGTCATCTAAGACAGAGTAGTCTGAGTCAGTCGTCGAAGTCGAAGACAGAGTGGACGGAGTCGGTCGAAGAAGAGTAGTCGGAAGTGACGGAGTCAAGCTAGTGCTGAACTGAGCTGTGCGCTACGGTCTGCAGTAGATTCTCGTTGTATGCTGCTGTGTATGCTGTTGTATGCTACACGTCTCGACTGAAGATAGTCGTCTCTGTGCTGTATATAGCTGTCGCTTTTGTGCTGTCCTGTGTGTCTTCGTGTAAATAAACGTCGTTGTTTCTTTTTCTACTGCAGCCTGCTGATTGAGCGTTCTCTACACCATACAACTTCCACTATCCAAACGAAGCCCGGGAAAAATTAGTAACAATATCACTCAATTAAATAGATTTGAGAGTTTGAGATTGCTTTGAGATATTACGATAATACACTTATTTAAATAAGATTGTTCAGGTTCCCGTTTCATTCAGTTTAATTAATTATTTCAGTATTAATAAATGCAGAATGTCTACTGAAATAATAATGCGTACAAGCTTTAATAAAAAAAATTAACTAAAAATCAATCATTAGTATATTGTTAAGGAAAAAATATGTTGAAATTAACTTAGCCAATATATTTTAAAAAAGAGATTATGCACATACATTATATGCATAGCCGAGGACTCAAATTGCTTAAATACGCCACTGTTTGGATAGCAGGTGCTAATTAAGGAAGAATTTTCTGAATTTTAAATTGTTTTAAATTAAAAATTAATTTAAATTTCACTTTTTTTCTTCACAAAATTAGAGAATACTATTACATAAAGAACATTTTTATACAACTTTGATATTTAAGTCAGCAAGAGTGGTTTCCTCAAAACTTTCTCGCATAATATCTAATCGTGTCGTCCCATAATGTCTAAACCAGCTTGTCGTCCCAAAGAAAGGCTTGCATGATTTTGGCGTACAATAATTACGAAATATTAACTTTTGGCATGAATTTAGTATTTTTACTAATAATATTTGAAAATTGAATTTGTGCTTTAGGCGCGTTTTTCTCAACCGATTGAAACAAAGATTTGAGACAAAACTGCACTTTTAGTCACAAAATCCTGTACCAAATTTGATATATTTAACTCAGAGCGTTTTTGAATTAACGAGTTTACATATTTCTGAAAGTATAGACAGACAGGCAATCATCCCAAAGTTGGATAGGCTCAAAATTCGGCAGAAGTTAACACTATAGACATTAAATAAGTGTACCGAGCTGTATATATTTAGCTTTCATCGTTTTGTAGTTATGACGTCAAAATATATTCGAACAGCTGGACAGACGAACTTCCTCAGAACAGATTTGATTCAAAATCTGACAGAAATCTGCAAATTTGGAGTCAAGACCGTAAATGAAATTTCAACAGTCTAGCTCAAAGTAATTTTGAGTTATCTTTTTCACAGGCAGACAGACATACAGATATTTTCCAAAAATGTGCTTTTGAAATTCAGGGAGTTCTAAAATGTGGAGAGTCGTCAAAATCTCAAGTTTGAATTTTTTGACGATTACTATATTTTCTCTATACTAAGCATACGAGAAAGTGTAAAATAGGTTTTTTTGTTGCACCAATTTAATCCCCGTATTACTTTTTTTCCAATTTTAATAAATTTTTCAAAATACTTATTAGTATATTTTACTATATATTTAAAACGTTTCATTATTTTAGCTATTTTGTTTAAACATTCATCTGTTATGACATTATGAAATAATTTTTTTTACTTGCACGTTATCGCTTTTATATAATTAAGAGCAAACTTCCAAAAATGAAATATATTAAGACGAATCAATCTTAAAACATTATTATGTTGCTATATTAGGGATTAGAAACCACAATTTCTTTCAAAATTTTTTTTTCCAAGAACACTTTTATGAGACGAAAGGAAATTACAAACAAAAACTAGTAACAAAGTTCCGAAAGTATTCGAATATTTCCGTGTACAACTTCTGTGCAAGAGAAAAGAAGGAATTGTTTCATTTTGATCTTTAGACGGGCATCTTATCATCTCGGTCAGAAGCAAAAAAAAAAAAAAGTCCTTTCCCCATCAAAGCCACTTCATCCTCTCATCCCATAATATATTGCGCCTACATTCTGTGCATTCTAGGCATTCAGGGGCTTGATCGAGTGGCGAGAAGGACCGAGTGTCTGAAACATTCTTAGAATGTTCTCTTTGGCCAAAAATGTGCTGAAGCAAAAGCTGAAGAAAAGAATAATAATAATAAAAAAAAGAAGTCCGTGGAAATCCGAACTACATCACTCTCTTTCGAGAAAAAGGAAGTAATTAAATGTCACAATTGGAGACGTCGAAAAATATATGTCTCTATCGTCGTATTTGTTGACAATGGTATATTTTACTTTATTAATCCAATGCCAGTAGGAAGAGCTGGGATAATAATACAAAGTAAATAAAAAGAATGATGAAATTTTATTAGTTGAATATCGAGATTATTTTTATAATATGAATATTCGTTTCAGAATAAATAATTAATGCAAAAAAATGTAAAAAAAAATTAAGGAAAATAAACTACGACCAATTTCTAGTATAAATATTATTCAGTCACTATCGCATTAAATTCAATCACAGAAGGGCATTATAAATTAGAATGAATAAATAATTGTGAAATCCAATTATATTAGCCATAAATAACAAAATATAAATTTATTTAATGCATTTAAGGTAAGAAAGAACGAATGAATGAAAATAAACGATGACCAATTTCTAGTATAAACATTATTCAGTCCCTATCGTATTAAATTCGATCACAGTTAGACATTATAAATTAGATAGAATAAATAATTGAGAAATCGAGTTATATTAGCCATAAATAGAAAATATCAATTTATCTAATGCATTTATGGTAAGGTCTAATGCATTTAGAGTAAGAAAGAACAAATGAAGAAAAATAAACAGCAACCAAGTTCTAGTATAAACATTATTTAGTCACTATCGTTTTAAATTCAGTCGCAGGCAGACATTATAAATTAGAGTGAATAAATAATTGTGAAATCGAGTTATATTAGCCATAAATAACTAGATGTCACTTGATCTATTGCGTTAAGGTAAATTGGATTAAATTCTAAAATGGGAAAAAAGATAGTCTTTATAAATATAATTTTGATTTCTTTTTTAAAAATATATATAATTGCGTTCTTTATTTCACCTTGTTATTAAATGCAAATTACTGAGATGTTACTATAAAGTATTCTAATATATTTCAATTCTGGTAACATCTATAACAATAAGACATCTTTTTTCATACAAAATAACAAACAACAGGATTTTTTTTTTTTTTTTGCAGTTTGGTTTTTATTCACAGTTCTTTAATTCTAAATTCTTGCTTTTTAACAGATATTTTAATTCGAAACCTCCATATAAAATATAATAATAAAATTAAATTCCAGCAAAATACTGTAATATCTAAATTATTACATTGAAATGGCTACTTTAATTCTAAACATTCTGTACAAAAATAAAAAGTAACGACAAAACATAATTCTGACAAAGCAATGTAATATCTAAATTATTATATTTAAATAGCTATTTTAATTTTCATTTTATTGTAATATAACATAAATAAAATTAAATTTGACATATTACAATATGCACCGTAAAATATTTTAATTCGGCAGATACTTTTATTCTAATCCTTTCTGTATGGAAATAAAAATGCAACTACAAAACGTAATTGTGACAAAGCAATGTAATATCTGAATTATTATATTTAAATAGCTCTTTTACTGTCATCTTTTTGTAATACAACTTAAATAAAATAAAATTAAATTCTGACATATTACAATATGCTACATAAGATATTATAATTCGGCGGATATTTCAATTTTAATTATCCTATAGTAATTTAAATAGCAATAAAATTAACTTATTGCTTAACTGTATGTCATCTTATATACTTTTACATCCATTTCAATGTAATGTACAATAAGAAACAATAAAATTAGATACTTACATAACATTATCTGCGTATATTATTATATACATTATAGCAGGATTCATAACAAAGTTAATAACAAGCATACACATCTTTACAAAACAAACCCATTCACAAATTTAAACTCGCCCGAGTCCTATTTAGATTAGTTAAAACTGCTTTGACTGAAATGCAAATGCCGCTATCTCAACTTTAAACTGAATCCACCACCAATTAATGCTTCCCTTGCGACCCCCGCGCACAACGCAATCTGAAATTTCCACGAATCTGAAAACCCAATTGAAATGGTAATCCTCAACTACTTCATACTCGACGGCGGAACAAACGCGTTTAACGCATGAAATACACCGCCGTAGTAGAGGGCATAAATTGCTTAAAACTACTACACTAAGCTCCGATTTATGAAGGCCCAACAATAATTCGAGATATACAATGTTCTACATCTACTTACCATTGAAAGCAAATCACTGCGCCTTCATTCAAGTCCTCACCCACCCCTTACCATAGCCCTTGAGCCCTGGTGTGATTCATGGCAGTAATGAGTCGCGCCAAGGCATATTCGAAAGAGGAAAGGCAAATCTTCCTTCACCGAAAAGTTATGATTTACATGCGAATGGAAATGGTAACTCTAAACGGATGCGTTCCCTGATATTTATGGATAATTAAACCGGCAGAAACTGGTAATTAAGCACCAAGCAGAAACAGCATCATTAGGATTATGATTCAGTGCTTTAGCGGAGATGGAATTGCATTTAACTGCGATGCAGTGAAGAATGGGAAGGTTTGATTTTTGAATTTAGTGTTTCTATCTATCGGATGCCTACTATCTTCGGAAACGGGATTGGGCTAATGGACTGCAGGATTTTGTAGGCGATAAATCAGATGTTCGTTTGTTTCGGAAGAAATGGATGGGATATGAGCTCGTGTAATTGATCTCTGAGTTCAATATTTTCCGAATTTATATCACGGAGCATTTATATTGTGACTTCACAAAAATATTACAAAATTATTAAGTTTTAGCAATAAGGGGCTCCATATTAAATGTAGGCATTAACTTCTTAAAATTTAGTTTATAACGAGGAATAAATTTGTTTAAGAAAACTGCGTTTCATCGTCTTAACTAAAAAAAATATTTATTTTAATCAATTGCCGTAAAACATCGAGCATATGAAAATGTCACAGAGAAAAAGAATAAATAGAAATGAAGTTGGAGAAAGTAAAAATGTTCTGTATCACAGTCATAGTTAAGCTGATGTTTAAGTAAAAATAATAATAATAATAATGAAGTTAGTATAAGAGCAAGGTAGTATATTAAGTAGAAATAACAATAATAAAAAAATGTAAAAAGTGATGAATATAGACTTAAATACCTTATATTTCAAGTAGCAAAAATTGCTGAAAAAATTGAGCATATGAAGATATCACAGAGAAAAAGAATTAATGCAAACGAAACTGGTGAAAATAACAACCTTCTGTATCACAATCACAGTTAAGTTGATGTTTTAAGTAGAAAAAATAATGATAATAATGCAGGTAGTATAAGAGTAAGATAATATATTAAGTAGAAACAACAACAATAATAAAAAAATGCAAAAAATAATGAATATAGATTTAATACCTTATATTTCAAGTAGCAAATTTTAGTTCAACATTGCAGAATAAAACATTATATACTCAATCCTATAAACGACAAAGACATCCGACAGAAGATATGAAGTCATATATGAAACATCAATTTATTTATTATTTTATCTTAACACTCGTGCTGCAGTGTACATGTTGTAAATTGATCTAATAATATCTTTAATATGCATTTTATTGGCAACAACAAGAATAAGAACTTTAATCTTGTTCTCATAATATTTGCGAATTATTCACTTAGGTTTATGAAATTTTGTATGCATATGTGTTAAAATATAAATACGCCGAATATATTACAAAAAAAATTTTCCCTCTTTAAATAGAAATATATTCCTTAAAATTAAAAAATATATATAATTAAAAAAATCAAAATATTCTAGATGACTTAACTTGCAATTTTATTATTTTTCCATGTTACCCTATATAAATTTATTTATATACATGAGAATGATTTTGATTTAAACTGTATATGATTTTGTAATTCTTATTAAATGTTAATTTTTTCAGAAATATTTTTATGTACATGCACTGAGTTTTCATAAAAAATTTACATTTTTCTGAATTAAAATTGACTTTTAACTATCTAGAAAGCCTCGAAACATAAAAGATTTACCCTCTTTTCTTTTAATGTTTAACCGAAATATTTATTATCAATTTTATTTAATTTCTTAAAAAATTAAGACACGTGGAAAAATTAATACACACATTTCAAAAGTATTTAAATCGAATATGATATTAAAATAACTGGGTTACCATTTAGAGAAAAGCCATTAAAATATACTTTTTCATCAGACCCTTCAAATATTCATTTTATTGAGCAATATATTTTATAATGCTGTTTTAGTCTAGTATAAATATATATTTTAATGACGAAACAATAAAAATAAACTTTCATATTTTCGTCTATTTTTGTTTATATCAAACTGTTTTCTTAGTTGCAATACTCAGCATTTAAGACTTAATTAAAAGAAAATAACTTAGTTTGCTTTAAAACTCCCCCGATCCACGATTCATTTAAAATTTCTTTTTCCTTAAAAACGCATTTTTTAAAAATATATATATATCTTTCAGAAATATATCCAAATTATCAACTTATTTTAAAATGCTTTCTTAAAAAATGTCTATTTCCTTTTTTTCTGAGAACAACTCTTTTTTCTAGAACAATGAGTTGAAAAAAGCAGTTCCAATTCTGAACTGAAATGTAATAAGGGATATAGAAAATAAACTAAATTAGTTACAAGAGAGATAGTTGTAATTTGTACCCAACTGTTAGAGATCGAGAGCAACGGCAGAAAAACTTTCTGAGGAGATTCATTAATCATAGTGACAAAATTCGATGCGATGTGCCTCGGAAAGAAGCAAAAAGCTGTGTATAGGCCTTCCCTTTCTTTATTTCAGGGAATTGATCACTGCAAACAATCAAACATGAAATCGCTCTCCTGTTATTTCGCTCTCAGCTTTCCTCCCGTACTCCCCACCCCTACACCCCCCTATCGAGTAGTGTTGTTTCCTCCTTTTCTTCTATTATATGTTTTTCCTTTTTTGATTTGTCTCTCTTATTTATTTCGTTTACATTTTTCTTTTTTCTGATATTACTAAGATTTTCTGCAAAGAAACTAAAAGGCCACTTACGTTTTTTTGAGTTATAAAATCGGATGAAAAACGGTGTAAGGACAATTTTGTGTCCGGAAAAGGCATTTTTGGATGTATGTCTAATAATCTGTGAATAAGAAAACTAAAAAATGTGACAAGTTGATAAATGAAATTTGATATGTGGCATTTACAAAAAAATCATAGACATGTGTAATATTCTGCACCATATATGCCAGAGGAAATTCTGTATTGCCTTCCGTCCACTCATGATTCCACCCGTTCCGTCCACCCGTAATTCTAAAATACAATGAAGTAAACAATGAAGTTTTGCATGTGTTTTTACTAACCTAACAGTATATGTGGTTCATTTTTCTGTTGATATGTTTATCCCTGAATATTCCAACAATGCAAAACAATCGCTAAGCGGAACAATCTTTTTGCATAGGAATCTATTCAAAATGGGACAATGCATTCCGTTCCGATTAAAATATTGAAATAAATTAATAATAATATAATTTATTATTTATAGTGAATAATTTTTAAGAGAAAATTGTTTAAATATATTTGTCTTTGGCTACGCTTTAAAATTTGACAAAAATGTGATATAGCAAATGAATTCGTATAGCTACTGCTATATCAGGACAATGCTTCTCAACATAAGATGCAATAATTTCCAGGCTTTCAGCACCTTCTTTATTTTGTTATAAGATTGTTGCTCCAATTATTTTTTCCTCTTCTGACCAAATTTCCTCAGCAGCATTTTGTAGTGACATAGAAGGCTTCTTCATAAGCTCTTCGGTGGTTCTGGCTTTGTTTTTCCACCAGCTCATTAGTATCGTTGCTATGCAATCCCCTCTAGCCCCATAATCTTGGCCAGAAACAAAATCTCATAAATTAAGTTCTACAAACACCTGCTGAAGCCCCTCGGAGTCGCGTTCGACAGCGCTATCTGTCCAAATCTTTTTCCATGTGAATATAAGAACAATTCAAACAAGTGCTCAATACGAACTGATACAAGACAATTCAGCATGTGACATTCGTTCTGGAAAACATCGCTCTTTAAATGTCACTTTTTACATTTTGTTTTGTTTCTTTATACGCATCCTTCGTTATAAGAGATGTTTGTTAAGCGAGGATTGACTGTAATCTAATTGTGATCCCATTACTAATTTCCTAACCATTAAAAGCAGACGCATACTTCCAATTAGAAAAATGCTCTAAATGAGATAAAAAAATGTTTTATACTGTTTAAATCGATAAAAATATTGCTGAAAACGTTATGTTACTTATATAATCACCCAATTGTATTAGTTATATTTAGCAACTTATTTTTAACACACTAGAATTACAAATAATCTCATTCTTCAGAATTCTAGACTCATTTGATTGAGTTATAGAGCTCTGAATATTACTAGTATAAATTTTGATCTATTTCAATCTGCCAATATTCTACCAACCAACATGCAGTGATTCCTAGATAAAGCCATAGATTGCCCTAAAATAAAGAAATTGAAAGCTTCATAATTTTGTTAGCATGATAGGGAAACCTTTTTTTGTTCAAAATATCAATGTGTCAGAAATATTTTTCTACATAGGAATAATAGAATCGGGTATTGTATAAAAAGTTAGGTTTTGTAAATTTTTAAAAGAATATTTATAGACTGACTTAACAACTGATTGAAACAACTTAAATATTTTAAATATTTTTTCCAGCTAGAAGTATATGCTTATTTCTAAAAGTTTAAAAACACATAATACCTTAACCGAACACATCTTGCTTTGTTATATTTAAAAGTATATTTATATTTGATTATTTTGTATATTATTTTTTTTCCTTAGTATTCCGTCTACTGAAAATATCAAACATGAATTCGAATAAAAGCCATCATAGGTAGAATTAAAAATAAATTTGTAAAAATACGGCATCTATACTAATCATTCTCACTTCTACTGATAAAAATACTTTCATCTGTAGAAGTTTTATCTACTGGTAAAACCGTTTATCCTATAGCTACGAAATGTGGCACATATATATCTTGGTAGGTGGTAATATACATTAAATAAAAAAATAATTAAAAATTAAAAGTTAATTTAAATAAATTAAAATTTAAACATAATTAAATTTTGTAAAAATAACTCAAAATTAAGCTAAATTTCGCCGTTTTTCCACGATAATTTCAGAAAATATTATAATATAAAAATACATTTTACACCATTCCAAAATTTAAAAAAAAAATTGTCTGAATACCAATGCGAAATACCCGCCCCCTAATCTTATCAGTTCTTTTTTAAGAATATTTTTTGTCTAATTTTTACCATTATACTGCATTGTTGCCTGAAATTTAAGTTTCATTGTTTCATCAGATATTTCATCATGTGGATTTCTTTCAATGTTGAATGTTAAGGAAAAAACAGCCTGTCTGTTCTCTGTGTAGTTTGCGAGATGAATACAAAAAAGAAAATGAAATTACAATACCGCGAAATTTAGAAGACAGATGAGCCAGTCATTTACCTTTTCGTTAGCAATTGCGTGACTGATTTTCCGTTCAAAGGTTTCGAGTGGACAATGAAGACAGCTTATGCAAGGCAATTAAAATAACAAGCTTTAATGACGGAATGATGGATATAACAATATATATAAAATATTTAACTGGAATAACCATTTAAATTCTTTATATTTGATCAATAAAATCTCCGAAAAATCAACTGATTGCCAAAGGGATTTATAAATAATTCAAAAAATATGATCTCGGATCAAATCTTTCTGAGATCGAAAAACATATTTTTAGAATTGGATCTTTCTGCAGACACACACACACACACACACACACACACACACACACACACACACACACACACACACACACACACACACAC
>JAPMOR010099736.1:9696-19996 GCA_026543865.1 Argiope aurantia
ATATAAAGTTACAACTTAATTTCCTTGAAATACATGATAGCTTGAAATTTGCGATAGTAGATTTCATTCTTTTTCTTTTTTTTTGGTTAATTTCGCATCCCCGCATCCTGTCGACTACGCCAGTAAAGTTTTTATACAGGGCACAGTGAATAGGCAATCATTATGGCAGAAAATAATTTATTTTACAAAATTTTAAACTATATTTAAACACTGAACAAGCG
This sequence comes from Argiope aurantia, assembly GCA_026543865.1. Taxonomy (NCBI): domain Eukaryota; kingdom Metazoa; phylum Arthropoda; class Arachnida; order Araneae; family Araneidae; genus Argiope; species Argiope aurantia. The sequence continues at coordinate 9,918 of JAPMOR010099736.1, forward strand.
ACACGAACAAAACACAAACAACACAAAAAGGTCTAATCGAATTCTCATCTACTGCCATCTAGCTTTGCTCCGCTAACAAACTTCCCTTCTGAAAATCCCTAAGGGATTACAGACAGCTGATCAGCATCTTACGGTAAGGAAATAGATGAATCTCATTTAATTGATTATTTTTATTCTATCATAGATGTTTTTTAACTCTTCATTGAAATTTCAAGTTAAGTTTACTTTAATTTCAATAAATATATATTTATTAAGCCAAGACATGCAGCTGACCCAAAACTTTCTCCGTTAGAAAAGGAGCAAATGAGACATTGAAATTTCAAAATTTAGATATGATTTCGAATAATGAATTTTTTTGGGGATATTAGATTTTTCCATAAAATTAATTCACACCGACTCTTAATTGGTAATAAACACGCAACCTTATCTATTTACCTTCTATTTCATCGGTTTCAGTTGTCACTGCATTTTTGAGTTATTGCGTCTACTTGCATGCGAAAGTATAGACCGATCGACTATCACCCATTTGGCAGATTTGAATCAAAAATTGATAAATATCTATATTTTAGAAAATTAAACCTGTATACTCAAAATTTATCCATCTAGCTGTTTGCGTTTTGTAGTTCATTTGTACTCGAAGGACCTGCCAGAGCGACAAACTTACACACACTAAATATCGTTTAGCTTTAAGCGTTTGGGTGTTATTGTGTTCACAGACCGACAGACAGACATAATGTCCAACAATATGTTTTTCTGACTCACGGAGAAATGAAACGTGGAGTGTTTATATTTTGTTATAAGAATTATAACAATTTATTTCTGAAATTACAGACAGGCAGATACTCAACGCGTTGTTGTATTTGGCTCAAAATTTGATTGGTTTCTACAATATAAATGTTGAATCTGCGCATCGAAACTTATTTTCTTCACTTGACTTACATTCAAACAGACGAGCTTAATCGGAACATATTTTACTCAAAATTTGATAGAAATCTGAAAAGTTAGGTATAAAGATCGTATACCAAATTCAACTGTCTAGCTTGAATCGTTTTTGAGTTACACTTGTAACAGTCTGACAGACAGGCATTGTGGCCACAAATGGGTTATCCGGATTCAGGGGGGTCTGAAACACGGGAAAAAAAAGATAAGTAATTTATGCGTCTCCCTGATACATCTGAGGATATAAGTAATCGCTATATCCTGTCAGTACAAAATTTAAGCAATATTTGATTTTATTTGAACAAGTTCAGAATACATTTCACTCAGTAATTAAATAAAGGCTCAAAAATGCATTACATTGAAAATGCTACAAAACTAACAGGAATGGTCTCCAATAAACTTTCTGTCACACTTGTAATAAACATACTTTTGGATTATTAACCGAATGTCATTGACGAACAATAATAACGAAAGATGCTATTAGATTTTTTGCAGAATTTTTTTTTCTGATTAAGACATATGAAAAAAAATATATATCTTCTCTGCTCAGTTTGGAAAATTAGCTTGATATATAATTGCGACAAAATTTCAAAAGGTATAATAAAAGCACACTTACAGAAATCAACTGATTATGGAAAAATAAATTGTCTTCGTACCTTCATTTTCAATAATGAAAGAAAACTCCTGTTTAAATATTTATAGCAACAAAGAAAATTATTTGAGTTTCTTTTAAATAGTGATTTTTATTTCTTAAGTAAATTTTTTTTAAATTAATTCATTTTAGATGTAACTCTGAGTCATTATTTTTTTCTTTGGATTATTTTAAAAACAATCCTTTGAATTTTCAGATGACGCAAATATCAATTTGGAGAGATATCAGTTTCGAAAGCTGCGACGAAAAATTTCAGAATTGAACTAAATTTTTAGTTAAAAATTTTAATTAAAATTTCATAAAATTTGAAAATAAAGTTATATTTGCATATTTTAAGGTGCATTTTTTTTTCTGCTTCCAAGATATTTCTGAATGAAATGAGGGAGCTGTAACTTTAACGGTCTCCTCTATAGAACATCAACGCACACATTCTCTAGTCTTCTTTCCTTCTTTCTTTTACTTATTTTCCGTTTTTGTTTTTTAATCAGCACTTCGTTTGCATTAGCAAAAATTATCGAATGTTTATTAAAGGGGGAGAAATCTTACATAATTTTTTCAAACAAACAAACAAAAATTAAAATATTTTTTTAAAAAAATTTTTAATGTTTCTTAAAAAAAAAATTAAAAATCATTTTTTTAAAAATTGAAATTTTTTAATATATATATATTAAATATAATATAAAATTTTAAAAAAATCTTTTTTAAAATTTTTTTAAATTTGTCTGTTAAAAAAATATTTTTTTTATATATTATCGGCTTCGAAATTAATTAACTCTACCTTGAATTTTCTGCGTGTCACCACCAGTTGCGTGTGTCTAAAATGGCGGAAATAAATCAACTAGTTGTCCATCTTCCTCCTTCAGCGGATCGATACAGCACCTACGCTCTTCAAACAGGTGGGCGATTTTTCCCACCATGCCCCGCGAAGATCCAGCCTCCTAACTGTTTGTTAACTGAGAAGCGTCCCCTCAAACTATCGATCGGTTTCGTAGTGTAGATGGCACGTGTGACTGCAACTTGCACACACACTTTACTGTAAGAAAAGCGTCTATTTATACAGATGTATTGCCTGTACTATCGATTGCAAATTGCATTCTTTTCACTATGAAGCATGCAAATTAAAAAAGAAGGCCATTCTGTAAATATTACTACGTTTAAAACAGTAGGAGTAATCACTCAGAAACTTTCCCACATACTCTCTAATAAACTTGTTATGCCAGTGAAAGCACGGCAAAGGCATGCGCTTGTCACGCCTTTGCCGTGCTTTCGAATTTTTTGCTACAATAAATTCGAAATATTAACTTTTGACGCGAACTTAGCATTATTACTGAATGTGTCATGTCATACTAGGGGAGTTTATTTTCGGTCAATTCCTAATATGCCGTTCATAGTATTCGAAAGTGGAATTTTTAATTTAGACGCTCTTTTCTCAATCGATTGCTTGACACTCAACCGCAGTTGCAGTCACAAAATCTTATAACTGATTCGAGATATTTAAGTCAATATGTTTTGGAGTCTCCGTTCACATGCCTCTGAAAATATAGACTGATAGACGGTCTATATTTGGATTGGATCCCATTGATGGATTGAATTTAAAATTTGGATGTCTACAATGTAGATTTTAAATCTGTGTACCGAGTATTATCTATTTATCCCTCTTCGTTTTTTTTAACAGTCAGACAAATGGACTTCACCTGAAGAGATTTTACTCAAAATTCCACAGATATCTGCAAATACGGTGTAAAACCCGTATTCCAAATTTCATCACTTTAGCTCAAAGCGTTTTTGAGTTATTTTTGTCACAGAAAGACAAACGGACATACTCGTACACTTCATATGCGAGAAATTAAAAAATGGTAAAAATTCTATTTAAAAAAAACATCTCAAGCCCAGTGTTTTGGACATTTTCAAAAATGTCGAGTCTGCACCTTTACAATTTTTTTAACAAATTATTACACATGCACAATTCTTCCCTTTCATCTACAAGAGATTTACAATCGAACGATCTTCATACCGATCTTTTTATCTTCAAAAAAATTCATCATAAAATCTAAAAAAAAAAAGCTTCAAACAAAATAAAAATCAATACATTTTTTAAAACTCAGTTTAATTATTATTTAAAAATCAGTTCCTGTATTATTTTTAAATAATAAAGGTATATACGTTTTTATTTATTTATTTATTGCACAGATCACCAAATCACCAAAACATTTGAATTCAAAATTTTGGCGTATATCTACTTTTTAAACCTCACTAAGTTCGAAAAACCCATTTTGGCATTATGTGTATTTGTCGATCCGTCTCTCTGTCAAAAAGGTAACTTAAAAAGGATTTGATTCAGAAACATGAAATTTGGCATTTGGTATTCACACCAAATATGTAAATTATAACTACAAAACAAGGAAAACTGATAACTTTGTATGGATAAAATTCCATACAAAGATTTAGCATGCAAAGTGTGGATACTTATCAAATTTGGAATCAAATCCGTGAAGGAATTGAATTTCGGTTAGTCTTTACATTCACAAGAATATGAACGCTATAACTCAAAAATGCAAAAATGCAAAAAAAAAAAAAAAAAAAAAAAGACATTTTGTAACTAATAAATTAATTCTTTGTCGAAATTTGATTTCAGTCAGTTGGGAAAAAACATGTTCAAAGCACAAATTCAGTTTTCGACTACTACTATCCGCATGCAAGTGATTAATCGCCAATGATGACACTACCAATTCAGTAGCAATGTTGAATTCACGCCAAAGATCAATATTACTCATTTATTTCACGCCAATACCAAGCAAGACTTTCGCGAACTTACCCAAGGTTCAAAAATTTATGCGGTGAAGGGAGGGGGGGGGGGGAGAATATGTGGGAAATTCTTGAAGAGAACACATTCTATGGCTAGAATTATAAAACGGAATTTATAAAAGGCATTAAAGAAGGAATATCAGAGAAAAATTTAAGGGAAACTTTATTTTATTTAAATAAGACCGAGTCACGATTCTTATAAGTTAAATGAAAGTTCGAAAAGAAATTGCTTTGAAAATAACACAAAACAAACCTCGAGATGTTGGCAAGTCATTTGTCTTTTTTGCCTATATAGCAATCTAAGCCGACTCCAGTCAGGGTTAAATGAAGCCATCTAGGTACCTATAGGCGCTGAAAACAAAATACAGCATCTGAGTGGGGGGGGAGGCTTTCCAACCCTTCTAATTTCATATACAAGATTCATATTTTATTGCTTTTAATTATCTATATAAAGGAAAAAAGTGATATCAATCTACCTATCTACCTATAAGTATGCAAGTATGTTCTTTATATTAGTAACTAGCCGCCTTTGGCGACCAGCTGGTTCGACAATCTTAATATTCGTTTAAATTTTAATAATTAAATATTTTACGCAATTCCTACTTTAATAGATTCTTCATTAAAATATTTTAAACCTTCAAATTTTGATAGTCATATAATTCACTCATAATATTATAAAGACCTTCAGTCATAACGTAATATGTATCTCTCTAATTTTCTGTTAGCTCCCGTAGAATTGATGCTTTAAATTAAAGCGGAAAAAATTAATCTGCAATTAATATAATAACATTTTTTACTGAAACAAAGCATTTTTTTATAATATGATAACTGATAACAGAGTCACTGAGCGTTTAAACTTTATGGGCACTAAAGAATATCTTTCTTAATTTATGTAATATCTCAAGAATTTGTCAACAAAATTTTCTCAGATTCATCATGAACAGATCGATTAATTAACAATGTTTAATTTTAAATGCGTCAAACACTAAGAAAATAAAATGAATCGTTTAAAATAATCGGTCGAAAACAGGTTTAAAAAAACTACTTAAAAACCGATGTACTTAAAACTATAAGCATATACAAAAAATATATAACTAACATAAATACAATTTAATTACAAAAGCATGCAACTAACCCAAAAATAATTTAAATCAAGAATCATCCGTTGATAATATTGAGAACAATCAGAACACAATGCGCATGCGTGAAATTGCAATTCCAGTTACGGTAACGCAAATGCGTGAATTTTTCTACGCCAACTGGGAAGACGCTATGCAGATTAGAAATTTTTAATTTCCTTTATTTTGTTTTATTTTAATTAAAAAGTACTTCAGAATGAATCTGAAAGATCGATTAATTAACAATGTTTAATTTTAAATTGATCAAACATTAAGAAAATAAACAGAATCGTTTGAAACAATCGGCAGAAAAATCTTAAGCCTATCCTCATTAGCGTGGGAAAAAAAACTGAAGCCTTACTCATCTGGCGGTGGAGAAAATGAAAAGATTTTTTTCCCTTGAAAGTTAGTTTTTAATTAATAATTAAAATTCTAATTAAAAATTGAAATAAAAGGGACCCCGTTTGCATATTCCCGACCTCCAAGGTATACAAGTACCAAATTTGGTAGCTGTAGGTCAAACGGTCTGGCCTGGAGAGCGCTAAAACACACACACACATTGAGCTTTATATAAGTAATAGATTTCCGATAAACCGTGAAATATTTAATTAAAAGGCACTTTATACATGGATGATATTTGTATTTCTCACATTAGAAAAATTTTAAATGCAAATTTAACATCAATTTCAAACGAAAAACTAAAAAAATGAACTCAATCTAAATATTATTTAATTATAGAAAAAAACATTTTCAAAATTATATAGCACACATTAAAAAAAATTTTTTTTAACGAATTTAATATAAAATTTGTTAAATTAGAAATATTAGAATAATGCTCTGACATATAAATGTTAATTGATTTTAATATGGATCATTCAAGTACAAAACCTTTGCAAGTTAAGTTTAAGCATAAAATTAATATAATTGACTCCCCCCCCCCTCTTCTCCCCTGTCACTGCACGAACCTATATCAACACATTGCAAGTTTTCACAAAATAAAAAAATGAATTCTACGAAGTTGAAAAGTAAAGAAAATGATAATTCATTTTCATCTTCGAATTACAGAATCATTTTTGCCATTCGAAGTGACGAATTACTTAAGTGGTGTTATTTATTGAAAAAAGTTCGAAAGTGAGATTATGGATCAATATCGGTAGCTAGATTCCTATATTTGTGGTTTCTGATTCTAGGATTATCCAGAAGCAGATTTTGCTTCAGGGGCCATATTTTCACAGTACATGGAACTATAAACGCAAGCTTTAGTGAAAATATAATAAAAAGAAATGATACTTTCTTATTTAATTTTTTCTTTTCAAACATTTCACAGTTCGGTCTTAGTAACGATTAAAAAAAAATAGGATTTGAGAAAGCAATTTTTTAGAACAGATAAGAGAAAATTACAATATTTGTTATATGGGTGAAAAAATGAAGCTCGCGTAATCCTGACTTAAAGAAATTTTGTCTAAAAATTTTTTAAAAAAACTATTTTTGATTCTTTTATTTGGAAAAAAGAGTTGAAACACGTTTTTTTATTTTCTTTCAATTCAAATTATTAATGGGTGCATCAAAAACTAAAAACTGCGCAATTTGTCACATTTCATGCAACATAATCAGCGCCAGAGCAAAACAGATTGATCGCCTTTAAAATGCATCATCATTCGGATGTGATTCGACCATCGCTTCAGACGTTCTAGAACTGCGCCTGCTGTCACATTCGATTTTTACAGTTTATAACGGTTTAATTTTTGTCGGTAATTGTTATCACAATACCAATTGATTTCTGGCTAGAGTGAGAAAACAGTGGCTAGTATTTCTAATATACAAAGATCCGACCTTGAAAGTGACATAGAATCTCCATAATGCAGGAGAGGTAAGTTGTTTACGTCGTTCAGTCAGTGAAATGTTGACAGAAAGCGAATAATGAGCGATTTAATGATCTTTATGAAACGTTTATTTTTATATTTATTTTTACCGATGATGATTTAACCGTATTCTTTAATAAACAATGAGTGAGTTTCCGCTTGTTTGGTGGAGATTAGCAGAAAAAATTGCGCCTCATTCCTTAGTTCTAAAGAAACGTGGAATGTTTGCCACTTTCACCGAGGACTAGGGGTCAATTAGATCTCGAAATTTTTTCAAATATTTTGTACTCTTATTGAATATAAAAAGACCATATATTAACATTTATTCAAAATTCAACTAAGTATCTTTCAAATTTTGGAATACTATTTTAAATTTTTCTAATTAATTACATTTTGTTAGTTTTATATTTCATTGCTTTATGATTTTAAATATCTATGCACATATTGCTTTACAATCTAAAGAACTGTTCGATCGTATAATTACATCGTATTTGAATTCTGTGAAATGTTGTCATTTTTTTTATTTCCCTACATAAAATTGATTTTCAATTGTAATGATGTTTTTTAATACTTAATATACTGAAATCGATTATCTTAAAATTTAATATTTTTTGATTTCAATTCGATAAAACTTGGTATTTAAAACTGTTTATATATTAAAAAGAATAAAAAATATTTCGTTTGAGAAAAAGGACCCGGACTTGTTCTGTCTAAAGACCCTTATAAGCCGCAATTCGACCTTCCCTTTGACGGTTTTAAGAAAATATTAAAAATAATTTTTCTCTGCTTCAAGCTGTTTAGATGCTTTAGCCTATTAAAGATTTTCAGAATTTTTTTTTTTATTTTGGAAATTTTATATCAGGAAATTGCAATTTTTTATAAAAAGGAAGGGAGATAATTAGCTTCTTTCGTGCCAATCATCTCCCATTGTGCATTTTTAAAGAATAATAATATTCAAATTTCCAGAAATCAGACAGCTTTAAAGATTGATTTTGTTGATTGGAGTGAAATTTTTGTGTATTTAAATATTAGCGTCTCAAGAATATTTTATTAAATATGATTCACAGGGCGGAGGATATAGGTAAAAATTTATTATTCTTAATTCATCAGAAGATTTATAGACACAAATTACTTAAAATATAATTATTTATTTCATTTGGACCATGTTGTTAACAGATGTTTGTCTATTACTAAAGGTTTACAAATTATCTGTTGGGCCTTGATTAGAGTAGTTGTATATATTAAACCATATTTGCCTTAAATAAAATTATTTTATTGAATTAGTTATATGGGTGGTATAAAGTAGCATAGCAAACTTTTCCTTGCATTTACTCTTTATAAAATATCATATTTTATATTTATTTCCTTTAATATAGACACGTGCTGAAAATTACGCTTTTATGTATTTATTATGTTTAATTTTCAGTGACATTTAACTTATTTTTTAATTTGAGATTCTGTTAATGTGATGGCAACACGTTGATAAAAACTTATTTTTTCCCATTGGCGCGTAATGTGCTCATGCAGCTTATATTTTATTTTTATTTTGTGCAAAATATATTGTTGAAAAATATGATAAAATTTTTTTTAAAAAACTTCAGTGAAAAGGAAATTTAATTTTTTGGTTAAAACATTAGTATTATTGGACATTCAACAAGGTGCACATTCCAACCTCCAATGTACACATGTGCCAAATCTAGTAGTTGTAAGTCGAAAGGTCTGGCCTGTAGAGAGCCAATACACAAACACACATTCATTTATTTATGCTTAAAATAAAGAAAAGTGTGTGTGTGTGTGTTATTTAAGGCTAAAGAATATTTGAAAGAAAAGCTGAATTTTATAAAGAATCACAGAATTTTTTTTTTGAATAAATCTTTGAAATACTGCGTAAATTATAAAAAAAAATGTTCTGTCGTGCACATAAGATTACATATGGAAGGATACGATATTCTGTAGTCATATATATAAAAAATATGTTTAGTTTCAGCCAAAATGTTGTCTCATTTATTGAAGTTTTATTCAAATTTAAATATTACAGGAGTTGACAGAAAATGAATGAGTTATATACTACAATGCACTGGATATATTAATATTAAAAATATTTTGCTACTAAGAAATTAAAATGGTGAAATATTTAATTGCAAATTTTATTGAACTTTACTCCTGGTGGTCGCCACATGGAGATACCGCTTAATAAATTACAGAAAAGTAATTTCTTAAATGAAAAAAATAGTGTGATAAATTATCCTCTGATAATTATCTTATGATTTCAATATTAATTAAAACTTTCAGTTTCTCCTTTATGTAATTCATCACATTTTCTCTGATTTGTTCTAACTAATCGCATTTATTTCTTGATGCAATTAAAATGACTACATGCAAATGTTTGATTGACATATCAATGCAAATATTTCATTTGTTTAATGTAAATAAAGATATTGGTAGAGCTAAACATTTTAATAATAATAAAAGATTTAATAACTCAACTATTTATACCGAAATATAAATAATTCCTTTTCTTATGAAGTATTTAAATAAGATATCTTCTAATTCTTCGAATCTAAGATATCTAAAATTCTTCTAACTGCACTTAACATGTATGTACAAGCTGAATTCGTACTTAGGCGTATTTTCAGTGACTTTTGGGGGTTTCCCAACTTCTGATGCTTTAGTTCAAACATATCTATCATTAAAATATGTTTT
>JAPMOR010099738.1:0-80049 GCA_026543865.1 Argiope aurantia
ACCTATCTTGGGCATATCATTTCAGCAGAAGGTGTTCGAACAGACCCGGATAAGATATCGGCTGTAAGAAACTGGACCTGCCCGACGGATGTTCACCAGCTCCGGAGTTTCTTAGGCTTATGCAGTATTACCGGAAATTCATGCAAAACTTCTCAACAATCGCCAGACCACTCCATAAGCTGACCGAGGCGAAACAGAAATTCATCTGGAAGGACGAGTGTGACGGCGCCTTCAACAAGCTCAAAGTACCCTAACATCTGCTCCCGTTCTGGCATATCCTGAAATTGGAAAGAAATTTATTCTGGATACGGATGCAAGCCATGAATGCATCGGAGCTGTGTTGTCCCAAGAAATAGATGGACAGGAGCGTGTCATCGCCTATTTCTTATTTCAATAAGTGTTTGTCCAAACAGGAAAGAAATTATTGTGTGACCAGGAAGGAACTTTTGGCTATCGTAAAGGCCGTAGAGAACTTCCACCCTTACCTCTACGGTCGAATGTTTCTGCTTCGTACAGATCATGCTTCATTAACCTGGTTATTGAATTTTAAAAATCCAGGTCAAATAGCCAGATGGATACAGAGACTACAGGAATATGACATGGAAATTCGCCTCCGGAAAGGATCAGCGCATGGAAACGCAGATGCTCTTTCGAGAAGACCATGCTCGGAGAACTGCAAATACTGCCCTAGAGTTGAAAAGAAATTTGGCATGGTAGATCCTGTAGTTCACCAAGTTACAACACCATCAACATCAGAATCAGATCCATGGAGTGACGAGAGCGTCCGGAAAGACCAACTAGGTGATCCTGAAATAAAACCAATAATTGAATTTAAAGAGTCAACAGGCGGAAAGCCTAGCTGGCAAGACATCGCCCCTTTCCATCCTACAACGAAGCGTTACTGGGCTCTTTGGGATTCTCTCCATCTACGAAATGGTGTGCTGTATCGCAAATGGGAGTCTGACGATGGAAAAGCATTCAGATAGCAATTAATACTCCCAAAGACAAGAGTATCAACAGTCCTTAAGGAACTCCATGGCAGTCCGACTGGGGGTCATTTTAGTGTTACGAAGACTTTACAAAAAGTTCGAGAACGTGTCTACTGGAATAATGTGCGAAATGACGTGGAGAAGTGGTGTCGCACATGCGATCCCTGTGTTGCACGCAAAGGTCCTGGAAAACGCATTAAAGCAGCGATTCTCAACCTGTGGGGAGCGCCGTCCCCCTAGGGGGGCGCGAGAATATCCAAGAGAAAATATTATTTAAAAAAATTGATTAACTGACTGAAAGGAAAGCACACATACACAAACATCCTCAGTCAGATGGCATGGTATAGAGATTCAATCGGACCATTCTGAACAGTCTCTCTCTCCTGGTGTCCAGCCATCAACAGGACTGCGACAAGAAACTGCCTCTTTTCCTTCTTGCCTATAGAAGTGCCGTTCACGAGACTACTGGCTATTCTCCATCCCAAATGCTCTTCGGACGTGACCTTCGTCTGAATGCGGATCTACTGTTCAGCCGGCCTCCAGATGCTCCCTTGGCGCCTGAGGAATATGTCGAGAACCTCCGGACACGGATGGAGGAGGTGCATCATCTGGCCAGAGATAGAATCGGCATGACTTCAGGGAAGATGAAGACCCGATACGATGCTAGAGCAACAGGACACAATTTCCACGAAGGAGACCAAGCGTGGTTATGGAATCCGAAACGTCGCAAAGGATTTTCTCCGAAGTTGCAGACCAACCAACCTTATAGTCCTTAAAAGACTGAATGACGTTATGGTACGGATACAGAAATCGCCACACTCAAAACCGAAGGTGATACATTGTAACAGGCTAGCCCCTTACCTTGGCCAAGGTGATTAAGATCTTTTCAGTTCAGACCATAGTCACCCATTATATGATAAATAATGTAAATAATTTATCTTCTTAATTTTGTTATTTTAGTATTGTAATTAATTTTTGTATTGCTCATGTATTTTGAAAATATTTAAGCTGTATGTCATTTTGAGTATTTGTTATTTTATACTTGCTTATTTTGTGAATATGGTAATACTGTAAGTAGATACCTCTTACTCAGATATTGTACTGCCCGGGCCGTGCAGTCCTTAGGAGGGGGATAAAGTTACGAATCTGTAATGCTGCTTCCCACCATAGTTGGTTCCATCATCAGAAAGACCGTTTTACAGTTATTTGTATTGGATGGAGTCCGGGTGTCACGTCGGAGGTCCCAGAGATTGGCGACCATTTGACGACTTTGGCGTCAAAATAGATTATACCCGAAACATCGAGAATTTTCCCTATCCATCCATTGGGAACCGAGATACGCCTCGAAAGTTCCTGCTTGGTTGAAAGGCTTCTAGCCCCACCTCCTGAGACCTATAAATAGAGGCAGTCTGCAGCTGCCAGAGTAGAGTAGTCGGAATCGACGGTGAAGAACGAGTCTTCCAGAGATTAGCAGAGCAGCGAAGGAGTCAAGCTAGTGCTGAACTAAGCTGTGCGCTACTGTCTGCAGTAGAGTCTTGTTTTGTGCCCGTCTCGGCTGAATATAATTGTCTTCTCTGTGCTGTATATAGTTGTCGTCTTTGTGCTGTCCTGTCTTCGTGTAAATAAACGTCGTTTTTTTCTCTACTGCTGATTGAGCGTTCTCCACACTATATCACTTCCACTATCCAAACGAAACGGGAAATTTCGTAACAATATTTTAAAATTCGAAAAAGAAATTCAACATACAAAAGGAGAAAATAATTGCTATAATTTCTAAATATTCCTAATTCTCATGAAATATGTATTGGATAGTAGAATATAGAAATAGTAGTTCTTGTTTCATACCAATCTTTAAAAGAATTAACTAAAATTTGTAGAAACATCCTGCATAGTTTATTGGATTTATTACTTTTGAAGTTTGCTTCATAATACTATTAGTGTGTGAATATAATTATTATTAATATAGATATTTTAAAAAGGGGATCTTTTTTTATGAAATTCAGTTGACAATGCATTCAGATATTGAGTGCTTAGCGTTTTTCTCAGTGCTGTGAAAATTTTAAAAAATCTGATATTAGAAACGATGATTGAATATTATATATTTTTTTAGTATTTTTATATGGTTATAATTTATTATGAATGTTATTGAAATATGTTGGTTATATTAAATATAGCACCTTTATAAACTATCTTGCTAAATAATCTCTTGAACTAATATCGAAAAAGAAATTGCTTAAAATTGCTGCATTTAGAGATATTTGAAAATAACATCACAGTATTTAAGATTTGTGTAGAATAGTACTTATGATATTAAATCAGAATAGAAATAAACCTTCCACTTTCTTTTTGTTTTTATATTAATTCCTTTAAATAGATTAAGAAAATTAATGTATAAGATTAATTTTTTAACACTTCAAATGAAGGGCTTGTACTATAATAATTCTTAGTATTTTAGATATAATAATTCTTAGTATTTTAGATAGGTTTCCTATTCTTTCTTTTATTGACTAATTCTCTGTTTAATTTTAAAATATTATAGAATTCATTTCAAGTCATTTCTTATTTGTGATTAAATTGGCTGATGATCTATGTTGCCTTGAAATAAATATTTCATATTGAATAGAATGTGTATACTTATATTCATTTTATAAATAATAAATATGTGTATGTGCAAAAAGATTTGTATTATGTTACAAACCTGCAATTCGGCTTCCCAGCATGGTTTGTTCCATCAACAGAAAGAAAGTTTTACAGTCATCTGAATGGGACCGAGTCCAGGTGGCGTGTCGGAGGTCCCAGAGCTTGGCGACGAATTTGGCTCCAAAATAGATTATACGAGAAACTTCGAGAATTTTCCCGATCCGTCCAGTAGGAACCGAGATACGCCTCGAACGCTCCTGATTGGTTAAGAGGCTTCTAGCCCCGCCTCATGAGACCTATAAAAGGGGCTGCAGCTACCAGAGGAGTGCTAGTCAGAGTGGACGGAGTGGTCGAAAAAGAGTAAGTGGAATCGACGGAGCGAAGTCAGTAATCCGAGTCGGAGAAGTCGAAGACAGAAGTCGGAAGCGACGAAGTCAAGCTAGTGCTGAACTGAGCTGTGCGCTACTGTCTGCAGTAGATTCTGGTTGTATGCTGCTGTGTGTGCTGTTGTATGCTACACGTCTCGGGTGAAGATAATCGTCTTCTGTGCTGTATATAGTTGTCGCTTTTGTGCTGTCCTGTTTGTCTTCGTGTAAATAAACGTCGTTGTTTTATTTTCTACTGCCATCTGCTGATTGAGCGTTCTACACACCATATCATTTCCACTATCCAAACGAACCCCGGTAAAGAAATTTCGTAACAATTAGTTATACTTATGAATTAAAGTGGCCTTTCCAAATATCCACATAAAGTTCTGGCAAATTTTAAACAAATGTTTTCAAGTGAATTTCTGATAGAAATTCTTCACCATTTTACATTGGTATTGATTTAAACAAAATCATTGGTTCTTCAAATAGAAATAAAGTTCTACCTTTAGTCAATAGCTTATGCATTAAAATAATTTTTAATAAAATTATAAATATATAATAACGTTTCCTTATATAAAAGATGAGATTGTATTTTCGATAATGTTGTCATTTCTCAAAAGAATTGGTGATATTCTTTAAGTTGTATATTATAGTATTATAAAACTATTGTATATTAATAATATAATTTAATTAATTAAATTACGAGTTATTCAGTGTTATTTTTAAGTGTTTCTGTAGCTAACTGAAAGGAATAAAAAATGTTGTATTGCAAAGGAATTTAAATAAACATTTCATTCAGCAGTTATTTTCAAACATGACTCCTGTTCGTGGGTAATCAAATAAAAGGGACCTGACCTGTCTTTTTTCCATTTATTATACGTAAAGCAACTATTGAAGAAGACATCTAAAGCAGTGGTATAACATTAACAGAACATCACAAAAGCACACAGCTACAGGAGACGCATCTTTTTACGCGTTAAAACAAAAGTACTCTGGCGGGGAAGAGTTGTTGCCAGATCAAGATTTAAGCTCTTGCGCTGGCTCTGCAACATCCCGCCCCCCATTGGACATTGGTCCAACATCTTGAATTAGAAGGGGAATTATGCGGTTCATGGCTCGCATTAATACTCCGTTGGAAGTTTGCACCTCAACTACTCGAACAAGTCCATTGGGTCCAGGTATTGTCTTGTTTATTCGCGTCAACTTCCACTCTAATGGCTTGTGATCGTCCTTCAATATGACTAGTTCACCTTCTTTCAGGTTGGGCTGTGGATTCTTCCATTTCTGCCTCTGCTGTAGTTGTTGCAGATACTCCCGACTCCAGCGGTCCCAAAACTTGGATTTAAGGTCCTGGACATGACTCCACCTGGAAGATAAACTTACAGCAGTATTTTGTTCAGTTAAAGATAGTAAGGATGATCCAACCAAAAAATGTCCCGGTGTTAGAGGTTGTAGATCGGTTGGATCGACGGACAAGGGACTGAGTGGTCTTGAATTCAATATCGCTTCGATTTCGACAACCAATGTGTTAAGTTCCTCAAAGTTCAGAATTTTGCTCTTGGTGACTTTCACTAAGATTTTTTTCATAGATTTTATATTTGCCTCCCAGAGACCACCAAAGTTGGGTGCAGCTGGGGGTATGAAATTCCAGTTGATGCCTTCCTCGGCACTGAACCTTTGAATCGAATTGGATTTGCATAATTTAAATAGGGGGTTCAGAAGAGCATATGCTCCTTTAAAATTAGTTGCATTGTCGCTCCAAATTACTGAAGGTCTCGATTGCCTTGCGATGAATCCTTTAAAACATGCCAAGAAGGCTTCAGTAGTTAAATCAGATACTACTTCCAGATGAGTAGCCTTAGTGCTAAAACATATAAATATGGCGATGTAAGATTTGACTGTTACTCTAGTTCTTTTCAAATTAGGTTTCGTTATGATTGGGCCTGCAAAATCAATTCCCACCTTGTCAAAAGGTCTGGATGGAATGACCCGATCACTTGGTAGATCGCCCATCATCTGTTGAATAGTTTTATTTTTTACTCTAAAGCAGGTTAAGCATCTTTTGATTACACTTTTAACTTTGGCTTGACCAGCTGGTATCCAGTATTGCTGTCTAATTAAATACAGAGTAGTTTGAACACCAGAGTGGAGTGCTTTTTTATGAAAGTATTCTATAAGTATATCTGTTAAATGGTGTTTCTTAGGTAAGAGTAGAGGAAATTTTTCTGAATCTGGAAGATCAGAAAATTTTAATCTTCCGCCTACTCTTAAAAGCTCATCATTATCTAAGAATACATTTAAATTCAGAAGGAGATTATTCTTAGGAAGAATTTTATTCTTTTTTAGACAATTTATTTCAAATTCAAACTCTCTCATCTGTATAATTTTTATTAAAGATTTTGTAGCATTCTGTAATTCTGTTACATTTAAATGATCTCTCTTTCTGTTTTGCAGAGCTGATTTACAATTATGTAAGAATCGTAAACACCATGCAGTTACTCTAATTTGCTGAAAGAAGAATATCTTTTAATCAAATCATCGTCTAATGGATTTACTTTTACTATTGTTGAACTTATTTGAACGGTCCTTTTCAATTCTAAATTGTCTGCGTCTTCTTTGATATTTGTCTCATTATTTGTTTTACCTGATTTAGGCCATTTACATTCATTTTTTAACAACCAATTTGGTCCATGCCACCAGAAGTTAGAGTTTCTCAGTTCATGTACCGTTAACCCTCTTGATATTAGATCGGCCGGATTATCAGTTCCAGGAGTCTGATTCCATTCAGTGGGATTGGTTAGATTTTGGATTTCTTTAAATCTGTTTTTTACGAACACTTTAAATCTTTCAGGGTCACCCTTCATCCAACAGTAAACAATTGAAGAGTCAGTCCAGAAGAATCGTGTAACAGGAAAGTTAATGCACTTAACTATTTTACAGACTAGCCTTGCTGCTAAAAGAGCATCCATTAGTTCTAATCTTGGGATCGAAAGCGTCTTTAGAGGGGCTACTCTACTTTTTGAAGCGACAAAATTTGATTTGATTTCTCCGTTTCTCAATAAGACTCTAATGTACACTACAGTTCCATATGCCCTCTTTGAGGCGTCGGAAAAACAATGTAGTTGAGCTTCAGTTATTTCATTGGTTTTTGCTTCGGCGAAAAAATATCTAGGTATTTTAATGGGATGCAAATTTTTTATTTCTTCGCACCATTCATTTATTTTAGTGGTCAGTGTTTTCGGGAGAGGGTCATCTCAGTCTAATCCCAAGCACCAAATGTCCTGTATTAGACATTTTATCTTGATGGTAAAAGGTCCTAAAAACCCCACTGGATCAAAAATGCGTCCAGCTACTTGAAGAACATATCGTTTGGAACTTATATTTTTAAACAGGAATTTCTCTAAGCTTCGAGTGTCCAACTGGAATACATCTAAATCGGAATCCCAGGCTAATCCTAACACTTTACAAGGAATTAAAGCAGAGTTATCATTAATTGAATGCTTTTCTTCATCTATTTCGAAACCTGCCTCTCTCCATTTATCACGAAGCTCAACTGAGTTAGTTTTCCATTTTCTTAATTCCATGCTTGCTTCTTTAAAGATGTTGAAACATTCTAGGCTTGTTTTAAAAGCTAAATTAAAGTCTCTTTGGCTACAGATTAAATCGTCGACATACAATGATTTTTCTAGCATTTGACAGGTATTAGAAAATTGTTCTACATACCTCTTTAGATGGTGTTGGATTGTAGCTGCAAGGAGGAAGGGGCTTGATTTGAAACCGAAGAGAACTCGAGTCATCTTGAAAATTTCCTCTTCTTCCTTTTCCGGATCTTCCGTCCAGAAGAAACTAGTATAATTCTGATCTTCTTCGGCAATCTGTATTTTCAGAAAGGCCTTCTTTATGTCGGCAGTTATGGCAACAGCTTGTTCTCTAAAACCTATTAAAATCTCAAAAATGTCTGGAATGAGATTGATACCAGTATGTAAACAATCATTTAACGACAATTGTCCTTTCGCACGAGAACTCGCGTCAAATACCACTCAAACGTGTGGTAGTTTTATCTTCCCTTATTACCGCCCTGTGAGGCAAATAAAATGAAGGTTTTCCTTCTTCACATGTTATAACTTTCTTAATGATACCTTCTTTTAAATGATCTTCAATAACAGTTTTATAATTTAAAAATAACGAATTATCTTTAATAAATTTTGATTTTAAGTGCGAAAACCTCCTTTTAGCCACTTCAAAATTATTAGCTAAATATTATTTCATATTTGTTTTCCAAGGAAACTTTACAGTATATCTTTTATTTTGATAAACAATATTTTCTTCAAATTGTTTCATAATTTCTTTATCTATAGTACGTTTTTCTAAATCATCCTCTTCAACCCCTTCTACTCCTAAATTCTCAAGATCCCAAAATTGTTTAAGTTGGTCCGAAACATCCTTTTCATCTACTACAATCTTCATGGTCATTAAATCATTTGATAAACCTACGTGTCCTTGCAAACACCATCCAAAAATTGTTTCAGTCGCTACCAGTTTGTTATTTAATCTTTTTATTCTGCCTGAAACGATTTCATAATAATAATCTACACCAATTAATATTGAGATATTCTTGCCTTTATTATCAATATTATCAGCTAGCTGCAAATGCTTCAATTTATTTTACGTTTTAGTAATATTGTTGTTAGGTACAGGAAGAGTAGTGGCTGAAAAGTTTTCTGTAACCAAAGCGTCTACTTCAATACGTAAAGAGGGATCCTCACGGTTTTTTAATTCTACTCTCACTATATTGTAAGAATGTTCCTTTGCTTGTTTAGCACCAAAAGCATATACCGATAAAGATTCTTTTCTTATTACTTTTAACTTTAATTTTTCTGAAACTTCACGTTTTATAAATGTTCTTATACTTCCATTATCTAACATTAGGCGTACTGTTTCAAATTCGTTTGTTTCATCATTGCGCACGAGGGCTGCACATGTTTGAAGAAATATATTACCTCGAGAAAAGTTTGTTTTGTTTTTATCGTAATGTGAAATTGCAGTAATTACGCTCTTATTATCTTTATTTATATCGGGCGTGTTAGATTCTGCTTGAGAGCAAATAGATTTATTATGCTTCTTCCCGCATATCTCACATGTCAAATATCTTCTCTGGCGGCATTCATTAACTCGATGTTTTGGCTTCAAGCATAAAAAACATCTGCCATCTTGTTTTAAAACACCGAGTTTCGTTTCTAAGTCGGTTTGAGAACATAACTCCGATCGATGTTCGCCTTTACAATATAAACAATTTTGGTTTAATGCTGACGCGGAAAAGCATTGAAGATCTTGCGGTTTTGCGCTTGACCTTGGATTTCGCAATTTATCATGCGAGCTAGCTGTGTTTCGACTGAAGTTGTTGAAAGAATTCTGTTTCACTTTCGGGAGGGAATTTTCTTTGCGTTTATCGCCTTTCGCGGTATGCATAAACGCGGAGGATTCTCTACATTAAATTTCAATTCTTAAAAAATTTATTAACTCGGTTACATTAAATTCGAACTTCACCGAACAATCAACTCTTTTTCTATTAAATTCAAGGACAAGATCTTCGAGAATTAATTTAATTAAAATGGGATAGAGTAAATGCCCATACATTTCTGAAGTAACTTTTAATGATTCTAAACTTCTTAAGTTTACCTGTACTGTATCATACAACTTCCTAAGACCATAAATTATTGAATTATTATTTGAATCAGCTATTGGTACAAGATTTAGTAATTTTGATATGTGTGCGTTAATAACCAGTTCTTCTCTGCCAAATCTTTGTTTCAACAATTTTAAAGCCTGATCATAATTCTCGTCTGAGAGCGCAAAGCCATCAATGGCAATCGCGGCCGCACCCCCTAATAGTGACTTTAAATATGAGAATTTATCTATTTTGACAGAGATTTGTTATTATCAATAGAATTTTGAAATTGATTCCAAAATTCTAACCAGCAACAGGGGTATCCATAATATTTTTCAATTGTAAGTTTAGGTAGTTTTATGGTCTTAAAATTATATTCGTTTACAGGTACGATGGCTGAACTTTCCTGAGTGTTGTTAATTGCATCTAAATTAGGATTTCCTGTAGCGCCTAACAAAGAAACATTTGATGTTATTGATTGGTGCTCTGGTTTGTCTTGTAAACATTTTAATTGCGCTGACAACTTGGACAAACAAACGATAATTCTTTCGTTGTATTCAAATGCCGACTCAATTTCGGTTTCGAATTCCCTATCATCTTTGATTAGATTTTGTATAAGTTTATCATAGTCTTTTAACTGTGTAGACGATATATTCAAATAATTTAAGGCTTCTTGCAAATCTTTGGTGGTAAGAGAATCTATTTTCTCTTCCAAATCATTATTAATCTTGTTAATGTACTTTGTAAATGAAGATCTATGCAAACCTCTGGTTTTCCTCAATTTAGAAAGTTCATCCATCGTTCTTTATGTTTAATATTCAAAAACTCCAAAATCAAAATTGTATTTCTAATACATCAAATTTCAATATCAATTTTAGATTTATTCATACATTATCAATCAATATTTCAATAGTATTCTATCGGTAACCAATATCTTTAAAGAGAATATATATTATCAATATGTAACGAAAATTCAACTTCAAATATAAAAATCAAATTTCACTCTATTTTTACATTTATTCCTTTTAACTTCAGACATTCAAATCGATGAAATTAAATTATTTTAAATGTCCGAGTTTCTCTTAAATAAAGGAAAATATTCGCTCTCCTTTCTGGTTACTGATTCCTTTCGATCTTCACAGCTGCTTTTCCATTAGATCAGACCCCACGTTGGGCGCCAAAATGTTCGTGGGTAATCAAATAAAAGGAACCTGATCTGTCTTTTTTCCATTTATTATACGTAAAGCAACTATTGAAGAAGACATCTAAAGCAGTGGTATAACATTAACAGAACATCACAAAAGCACACACGTACACAGCTACAGGAGACACATCTTTTTACGCGGTAAAACAAAAGTATTCTGGCGGGGAAGAGTTGTTGCCAGATCAAGAGAAAAAGTTGTTGCCAGATCAAGATTTAAGTTCTTGCGCTGGCTCTGCAACAACTCCATTGCTTGAAATTTGATAAAAAAAAATTACATTTCTGAAATTATTGTACACCTTAAAAAGTTGCCTCCCCCCACACACGAAGTAGATTTAAGTTTTCATTTTGCAAGGAATCTCTCACACTTATATTGTTTCACTGAAATTTCTTTTTCATGTTTGTTAATAATTATAAATCTCAAGATCATCTAAACAATATGCATGTTAAAAATTAATCTTTTTCATCATATATTAAAAATTTTTTTTAAAAAAAAGCTGTCTTCTTTATTGAATAAAAACATTTGTAGACATTTGAAAAGGAAGAAGAGAAAGGAATGGCTTTTGAAACCATCATAATGTGCATTAATTTTATTTTATGTATTGTATTATTTTATTTAATTTTAACCAATGAATTTTAAAATGCATAAAGCATTATTTTGTAATAGTGAGTTTTGAAATGTAAGGAAATTTTATGTAGACATTTTTTTTAAAAAAATATATAAATTAATATAAATTAGCTATTTGCAGAGAAGTGTAAATAATGAAAAAAAGCATGCCTAATGATTTAGTGGATTAAGGCACTATTTCTTTCTTTAGAAATACCATACAAAATCATACAACAGAATTTATAAAAACAAAAATAGCTAAATAAAAAACAAGCTTCATTGAAATAATAATATTAGATAAATTTTATTTCTACTAGCTGGAATTAAGGGTTGCTATAAAGTAAATATTTTGTGAAATTGTCTTAATGAGTTCCTTAACCAAATAATTTTACATTACTAAACATTTAAAACATGAAATTTACACATACCGTTCTGAGGTCCATTTCTTGTTCATTCTATATTTCTGCTATTTATTATTCTTTATTAATTATTTCTTAAAACATTTAATTAAGTAATGAAACTATATATCAACTTTTAGTACTTTTGCTTGACTTTGAGCTTACTTCATCTTCCAACTTCTGAAATATTTATAGCAAATAAAAAAAAAGTATCATATATGCCAGTTTAAAGTGCAAATACTTATATGTATGATTTTGTAATTTAGATCTATTATATAGAATAAATGCATTATTAAATCATTTAATTTTTTTCAAAGATTTGGATTTAAATATAGGATGCACTATTGATTTATCAATCATCCTTGTTGGTATAAGGTCACTTAACATTAGTCAGTCCTTTTCTTACCGATGAAGAAAATAGCAACTTGCAGGTTCGCCAACAATATTTGCTATATTTAATTTCAGTTAAATTGTTAACTATAATTTCATCTTCATAATTCCCTCAAATTGTCAGATATTAAGAAATGTTATTTTAATTTCTTTCATATGCTTTGTCTATTGTGTACATGGACCTTTCCAATGGAGACATGTCAGCTTAAAACTTCTGAAATAATTACAGCTGAAAAATACTTTATATGGCAATTTAAAGTGTAAATACTTATTTTTTCAAAGATGCTGGTCTAAACACGGCAGGCTACATTGTTTAATTTTCATAGATTTTTAAATTTACTGAGTCCTTTTCCTAACAATGAAGGAGATCTAGTCATCTTAGGGGACCATCTGGTTTGCCAGGAATTTTAGTTGTATTTAATTTTACTTAAATCATATAAACATAGCCATTGTGGAAAGCATGTTACTTGTATCTCATAACACTTTACCTGGTTTAAAACGTGATGATAAAAATTGTATCATGGGTAGCTACTGTTGTGAAAATATCACAAGATATATTGACATTTAATTCTACATATTGGATATAACTTTTATTTTTTAATAGACTAAGAAATGAACTATTTACAGCAATATTTTATTATAATTTGCCTATATTTATCGGCCATTACTCTTTCATATGTTGGGGTATATTAGCATGCAATGTCATATGTTATACACAGACTTTGTTATTTAGATCTATTATATGAAATAAATGCATTATTGGATCTTTTTTTCCCCAAAAGATATTACAGTGCACATTTTTATAAAAATCATCAAGTATTAGTTCTACAGAATTTCCATTGGTTAGTTTCTTATAAATGATAGAAACTTTCTTAAGTCAGTTCTGTAGGCAAATAGAAGTGGTGAAGATCATATCTACAGATGGTCTAATTCCTGTGCGTTAATGTCTTTTGCTGAGATGTATTTGTTAAGAATGCAAAACTACTCTTATTAAAAGTAATGTTACCATAATACATGTATGATATGCATCTCTGATCAGAGATGTATTAAATCCTCTATTTCATCTTAGACAATGCAAGTTCAAAGGCATCCTTTTCCCCTCCCTAACTTTCAACACCCGATATTGATTTTTTTATTGGTTTTAATTGTAGTTATATAAGCAGTTTTAAGTAGTGAATTTTGTGGAATTAGCAAAACTTTTTATTTTGGGTCACTTTTTAAAAAGTTGGTTTCAGTATCTCTCCTTTAAAAAAAAAAAAAAAACTCAAAATTTACATTTAACTGTTTACTTTTTATTTGGCCTTCATGAGGAAAATATTAACTTTATCAAAATAATTTCATACTTCTTTTGCCTGACTGATAATATTTTTCAGATACTTTTAAAACTTAATACTGTCTTTATATTGTATTAAAATATAATCCATAAATAGTAATGAGAAATTATATATTGTTTAAAACATTCATAAAGGATGTTTTTCATATCCTTCAGGGCATTCATGAATTGATCTAGTCTATATTATTTCATTCATATTGTATAATTTCTATTTCTTATTTTTGATTGCTCTAAGATATTTCTTTTAATATCAAAATTGAAATCTATATATTTTTATGTTGAACTTCTCTCCACAGTCATGCATCAATGCAAATGTTGAAATAGATTCTTATAATAATATCTATTTTCTAAGAAGAATATCTGTTAAGATCTTTTTCTGTCTGCATAACTATTGTAATTTAAGAGAAAAAAATATATAATTGAATTGCAATACAGACAATTAAATATTGATGTCAAGAGCCTGCTGCTGTCATTTTCAAGTTTTGTGAGTGAATTGCCTGCTCAGATAGTGGTTGGTAGCTATATTTATGCGTTTTTAAAAAAATAATTGATAACTTTCTGAAACTTGACGAAAGGGAAATGTTATATAAGAAAAATTAACATAGCTTAGGGGAAATTACTTTGAACTCCATTTTGTATTTCCACTTTCTTTAGAAATATCTATCATACATTCAATTTTTATTTAATGTCAAAGGTTATATACCAAACTTCTATATTTTTAAAAACTATACTGCCATAAATATGTACTGAGAAAGTATATTCAATTAGTAAAGAATCATAACTATTTTCAATATAATCAGTTTGCATCTTATGCAGTTAGCTGTCTATGTTTTCATTTATATATGCTTACTTTATATGTTCTCTATGCACACAATTCTTTGACATTTATTTAAACAAAATCTGGAAGATGAAAAGCATACCTTAGCGACAGAGTTTGAATTTGGTTTTGAAGCAGTTGTAGAATGATTCAAAACTCAAAATTTTAAGAATAAGTATTAAAAGAAAGAAAAAACTAGAAAACCTTATTATTCTAAATTCATTTTTAAAAAAATACACACACACACACACACACACACACATATAGTATGTCAAAGAAATAGACCACAATTTTTTTTTTTAATTTTGCTTATTTATTTATGCATTCTTTTTTTTTTATTACTACTCACTCCAGATTAATGAATTTAGAAAGAAGGATGAGAGAGAAAAAAAAAAAAAAAACCCTCCTGCGATGCAAGTTTAAAAAAACCAGAACTTACTAATATTGTTTCCAAAGGGACCTCAAACTTCTTATAGTCGATCCTACCTATTACCACAACCTTAATTTGCAATTTGATCAAAGAAAATAAGCTGATGCTTCCATTTTTATGGTTATTATTTTTTAACAATAGCCCTTATACACATCTATATAACTCTCAACAATGATAGCTGGAATATCTTAGGACCTTCTTTTCATGACAATGTCATGAAAAAGTAATAAAATATTCAACAACAACAACAACAAAAAGTTTATCAACACTTTTTTGAAATACTAGTCAAAAGCAATCAATATTTTCTTTTCTTTTGCTTGTTCAAATTAATGAATCTTGTGAATGAATCAAATGAATGAAATCCACACCTTTTGAATCATATAAACAATCAGTGAAAATATAATTATTTTCAGTTTTCCAAATCATACAAATATTAACTATTATCATCTAAATATTACAATGACTCATTTTTACAATAAAGTAGAATTATACAAAAAATGAAATATACTAACCATCAGTGTAGACTTATTTTATAACATTTCCGATTTTTTTTTCTCTTTAAATATGATAAATATTAATTAGTTTTGTCTAATATATACAGGGTGTTTCAGTGAACCGTTTCAGAACTTCTAAGAGGGGTAGGGTACATCCTGACAACTGGAAATCATAGAGCAGTGTGGGAACGGAAATGCTTTCCTGAAGCGGTGTTGTACACAGAAGCACCATAAGGAAAAGAGACCATAAATGAGAAATCATTTTAATAATACATGAAAAGAAGCAAAAGGTACATGAATTAAAGTAAGTGCTCGAAGTTTCTTCCACGGGCTACAATGCACGCCTCACATCTCCGACGCATGGACAAGACATGATAAGTTGGGTGACCGAGCAGGCCAACGCACGGGACCCTCACGTCTGATCTACCGTTGACCCGACTTATCATGTCTTGATTTTTATTTCTGGGGTCATATAAAATCGCTAGTTTATGACACCCCTGTTGACTCTGCTGAGGAGCTCGTTGCAAGAATCGCAGTAGCTCCCGGAGAGATTCGAGATATGCCTGGAGTATTCCAGAATGTTCGGATGTCCATGCGTCGGAGATGTGAGGCGTGCATTGTAGCCCGTGGAAGAAACTTCGAACACTTACTTTAATCCATGTACCTTTTGCTTCTTTTCATGTATTATTAAAATGATTTCTCATTTACGGTCTCTTTTTCTTATGGTGCTTCTGTGTGCAACACCGCTTCAGGAAAGCATTTCCGACCCCACATTGCTATATGATTTCAAGTTGTCAGAATGTACCCTACCCCTCTTAGAAGTTCTGAAACGGTTCACTGAAACAACTTGTATATATAGATAGAGACAGAAAGAGAAAGAATACTTTCGTGACCAATTGGTTTGCTATAATAAATGATTGCTAGAAATTTCGATAAGATATATTATATAATATGTCCATGAATACCTTAGCCAAATAATATACCAATATTATTATGTAGTATACCATACATGCCAAATCTTTCTATTTTGATCATTAACAATGGAGATAAAAAACTTTGATAAATATTAATAACAATAATGAAAACGATTTAAGAACAACATAAAGTATTACTGAAAAGATAATTTTAAAGAATTTTATTATCATATAAAAATTCTTTTTGTATTGAAGTATTTTCGCAAATTATTTCAGAAAAACGCAAAAATTTTGTTTAAATTAAAATTTCTAAGGATGAGAAAACGCTCCTAGGGTTTCACTTCTTTAAAATACTTGTCCAAGTTAAGTAGCTCTCGGTGAATAGTCTAGAGCCTATAGAGTAACAACACATCATATTCCTATTTGTGATTATGTATAAATTGAAAGAGAGAGATTAATATATACAGGTTTATTTGATAGATAGAATGAGTTGATTTCTCTTCCATACCAGACCCAAGAGTTGGAAAACTCTGGTTCGTTTTTTTTTTTCTGATGAATTGTCAAAATCAAATTCATCACACAGGTGTCCCCAATTAGAAATCTAATCAGGCCTAGTCCCCATCATTTGCACAGATATGCAAATGTTATCACATAAACATAAATTCAAATTATGTTAGCATTCAAAGATTTCTGTAATAGTTTCAAAGAGGAGTTCTCTGAAGTTATTGGCATCAAAGTTATTTACATCATTTATTTTAATAATTGTTTAATATGGGTTCCTCGTAATTTTGTTTAGTTCTAAAAAACATTATTAGTTTTTTTGCCTGAAGTATCACCAGTTTTTTTTTATTGAAACATTAATCCGTTAAAGAGTTAGAGTAAGTATCATTATCTTCTTCCAAAATTAGTTGATTCTTACTACTAATTGGAAAATTTTCTATAGAATTAGACATTTCATTTTCAGTTTTATTTCCCCTACTGCCTTCATTCGATATTCATTTTTTCTTATCGCTAATGATCAAATCATTGATACTTTTCCTTTTTTTAGAAGTTTTAGTTAGATTTTTTTTGCTTTTTGTAAAATCTTTTTTTTTTATTTCTCTTTTGAGAAGTTCTGTAAAATTTCATCTGGGTCGTCATTTTCTTATTCGATGGTACTGAATAATGAGGCATTGGGGAGCATTTCTTGAGGCTGCTTTTTATTTTTGCGGCTCCACAGCATCCTTCTACTAAAAATTTCAATGTAAATATAACATTTTTAAGCCTGGACATCGCGATTTTCTATTAATTTGGTTAATTCAGAACAAATATTTTGACATTGAATAATTTGTCTTTCTGTAGATTATATATTTATTTCTTTTGCAAAAATGGTCATATTATCTTCATAGATATTTCTTTCTGCTATTGAAAGAAACAATTGATTTTAAAATGGATTTATTTTTTAAAAAAAAGGTAGAATGAATTTTGTGGATATGTTTGCACAAATTATCATCTGGACAAAAACATTTATAAAGATGGCCACATAATGAGTCGCATGCCATATTCGTAGATTTTTCCAAACAATGATCTGGTATTGGGCAATTTTCATGAATTTTTACCACTGTATATTCTTTGTTTTTATCTTCATTTGCTGACATATTCCAAGTATTTTCTGAATCTTGATAGACGTCTTCTGTATTAATTCTGATTCCTTTTTTGTGATTTACTTCAATCCTTGTGGATGACTGAGTTTTGAATGGAAAATCCATATATAATTTGTAAGCATGTGTCAGATGTCTATCTTTCTCCATTTGCATTAATGTGTTAACTAAATTATCTATTCGACTATTAAATTTTCTTAAATAAACTGTTAAATTAATAAACTGTTTTTAATTGATAATAGAACAATTCGCAATAATTATTTGTTGTTATAGAATATACAAAATTCCTATAGCAAGGTGCCCATAATTTTTTCCTATCTAAATAATTTTGCCTGAAATATTTTTCAAATTTTGTTGCTTCCACACAAGAAAGAAAGCTTTCTAAAACTTTTTGAAAGGTATCCTCATATTTTTCTTTTAGTAAAACAATCAGTTTACTTTTTATTTCTTTTCTCTTTTCTTTGGCTACTATTTTTACATTAAGTTGTCTGCTCCATGCTTGTAAAATATGCCATTTACAAAGTAAGTGTTTAATATACTTTCCTAAATGCTGTAAAAATCCTCAGGTCATCATATGTCATGAAAGAATTAATGTTTATTTCTGGCAATCGATATTTCAAACTTTAAAATAGTGCAGTAACGGTTTTCATTCCTAAATTATTGACAATAAAATGGCAAACAGGATAGCCTTGACCAAATTCATTGGAAGCAATTATATTTAATAAATAAAAGTTATAAATATTTGTTCCCTATGTTGCATCTATGCACAAAACTTTATTTGCACATTCGGTCATAATTTTTTTTTTGTGTGTTTGTGTCTGCAGCTATAAGGCAAAAATTGAATCATTATTAAATATTTTATCTAAATCATTTAGTCCAAAAATAGTTGGTGAATTTTGCTGTTTAAAAAGGAGTACAGGATTATATTTTTCTTCATGTAATATTTTCACTATTGTGAATACTGAATTAGCATCATTATTAGAATACAGGGAATTATTTATTCTTCATTCCTATACCCCAATATTTTTTCTTCAAACGTAAGCTTTCTTTATTGGGGCAAAATTTCTGTTTTCTCTGGACCCAACTTCACTTCTGAGAAATTTTTGGATTTCGATTGTTGGAACTTTTAATAAAGATAGCGTTTTTATAATCTCTCTGGAACTTTTATCTAACTGCTGATGCACTGTATTACGAAACTCAATCTAGTGATTGTGATTTACATAATATGCCACTGAAATTAAGTTATTTTCTTCACATACGGAAATTCTAGCAGGACATTTTGAATCAGGAATTTTACCCTTTTGGTTTAAACGAATGACTTGCTTTTTATTTATGTCTTTGTTTGCATAAAATTGGCACGCATAGTATTGAAATATTTTTGAGCCCATTTCTTTCTTTCCAGCTATTTTCTTAAAAAAAGTGAATTTTGGTAAACTTTCTTGCTCTAACCATTTATTGAAAGTTTTTAATGTCGAAAGATAATATTTTCAATTCTTGTACATTATGTTTCTTTCGTACATGTTTATTTAAATGACCAATGAAGGAGAATGATTCATTGCATATTATACAATAGTGCACTTCAATTTGATCTTTAACTGTGCATTTCTTCGCATGTGTTAAAAATTTTTTCTGATTACTAAAAAATTGTCTGCATTTATTACATTTTTGAGGCCAATCTTTCCGAATTTGGATTACATGGAAATCATTTCAGGATTTTAAGCTGCATTTCCCTTTATGGCGAGATAAAGAGGATTTGATTGAATATACTTTGGTACATTTCTCGCATTGTCTTGGGATATATTTTGTTTCCCGATAATGAACATTTTTTTAAGTGACATTCATAGTTATAAGTAGAAGAGTAGGACTTATTACAAGTATTGCATTCAATTTTTTTATTTTCAAAAACGCTTCCATTTGCATGATTTGAAAAATTTTCAAAAAAATATATCGATTTTAATATCAATTCTAAATCAGATGAAGTGTACTTTTCATCAAAAGATATGGAAATCATCTGACTTACCTTTGGCAGAAAAGGATTTTGTCTGTCTTGTTAAAGGAAAAGGCAGAGAATCTTTGGATGATTCACCAAAATGAGCAAAGTATACCAGAGGTCCAGATAATTTACTGTTTACAGAACAAAAGGGTGATTTTGTTGGGGAATCCTTGCTCGCTTCTTTTTGCCGCAATAAGATGGAGTAACGGTTTGGATCTAAACCAGATGTCATCTCAAAAGGCCAACAACAGAGCTGGATACAACTATTGAAAAATGAATACAGATTTTTTATATAAAAAAAACAAAAAAACATAGAGAGTACAAACATATATACAAAAAAAACCCATAGAGAGTGAGAGATAAAAGGTAAAATACTATCTTTTCAGATAAGTTTGTGCAATACATTATTTATGAGGTAACGCAATAGTCAATAATTCTGAATCTATTTGTTAAGCGGTATATGTATTTGTTTTCCGCAAAAATAAACTCATCAACTGCAACATTTACTATTACTTCTAATGAAAGCAATTGAAAAGTCAAAGACACTCTCTTTATAGAAGTTGAAAGAAGCAAGCTTATATTTCTCGAATAACTAAGAAAATTACATATAAGCAAAATCAGGCAAGATAATGACATAAATTTGATTATGGCAAGGCATCAAACAGTCAAATATCACTTATAATTCAGTTACACATTCAGTAGAAATCAATACAGTTTAACTAAAAACACATTGATTGAAGCAAATATCAAAAATTTCCTTGGAGTTCCTGAATACTATGTATTCATATTCTGTAGGGTATTTTTCTTGTACTGAAATTCGTTACAACTTGTATGAAAGATAAACATTTTTTTTAAAAAAATATAAAAACATTTCAGAAAGCTACATTCTATGTTTAATGGATAAGAAATATTTTTAAAATGAATTAAAATATCGATAGCATTTATATCCACGTGACTAGGAAATGTGCAAACTCTTATATTAAATCTGTAGCGTGTTTGTCATTAAATCTGCCATTCTTTTGTTCGATTATAAGAAGAATTCTATGAATACAAGCTGGTTTTTCTTATTGCAATTACATCTAAAGTAATATTAGTTATGAAATGCTCTTATTTGTTTAGTTTTCTTAAAATAGAAAATTTAAAAATGAAAGAATTTTATGAATTTTTGAGGAATTCCGATTAAGTTTAAATATTATAAAATATAAAAAAAATAAATTAAATGTGATCGTATAAAATGAAATCTGAATGATTTTAAATTTAATTCAAGCAAAAATTATAAGTTAAAAAGCTTTTATTAAGTTGGTATAGTTAATTCACAATCTTAATATTTTATTATTTAATAAATGAAAGAAAATGATATATATAATCATTTGAGCCTCATTGCAAAATATTTAGAGAATATCCATTCAGAATTAGATATAAAAAATTTCCTGACAACTGATGATACTTGCTCCAATAATTCTCCAACATTATCTAAATATAAGGGAGAAAATACATGTTCAGATTATTC
Source organism: Argiope aurantia (assembly GCA_026543865.1). Lineage (NCBI taxonomy): Eukaryota > Metazoa > Arthropoda > Arachnida > Araneae > Araneidae > Argiope > Argiope aurantia. The sequence goes on from JAPMOR010099738.1 coordinate 21,393, forward strand.
AATTTATTTTAAAATGTAAAATGCACAATAAAAAAATTAGCTTGCATATAAAAAGATTTTTCTATATCATTTTACTTATACTTCATAAGAAAGAATCATACAAAAAGTTGATTAGTTTTTTATTGCTACTTGCATCATTATTTCACTCAAACAAAACTTCTATCTTTCTTTTAATTCGGTCTACCTATTTTGTGTTCATTATGTAAAAAATTGTTTTGTTAATTTAGCAAAGTACAAACATGTTTAATTGCCCCTAATGAAATTAACCATAAAAGTAAATTCAATAGAATAAAGAATTCAAAGCAAAAGAAAAAATGTCAAGGCTGGCAAATTTGGATATCTGCAAAGTTTAACAGAGTAAAAGAAAGTGAATGATATTTATATACAATTAAAGAGTATTAGTCATTAAAAGAAAACACATGGTGATTGATGAAAATAGTAAGAGTGGAAGTGGAATATTTATAAGACAATATTTTTTGAAGGCTTTGAAAGTTAATTCAGCCTTGATTAGAAATATTCATGCGAGTCCATAATTAGTTAACAAAAATATAAAGATATGTAATAAATTTTCACTTCTGAATAAAAAAGCATATAACAATTTCTTGCTACATATTTACTATCACGAATTTGCTATCATGAGTAAACATGAAAATAAAACGTATGTAATAAGTTTTAGTACTAAATAAACATAACAAGGAAGAATTTTTTTTCCATACTCATCTATTATCCTGAATGTATAAACATTGTTCGGAAAGCATATTATATGCCATTATTAAAACTCAGTAGAAAGATTACAGAGGAATTTAAAAAGAAACCAGAATATTCTTATATGATAACAAGAATATATTATAAAGCAAAGCTTAGCATGGGGATCTCGAAGTGTAAACATAAGCAATAAATGGAGGATTTGGCAGGTTCATGTCAACCTTTAGGAGTCCAATCACAGCGCAATTCTTATCAGCCTGATGCTTTTGTAAGATGGGCTGTCATTGTACACCTTTAGGTTGACATGGTCTAGTCGATTTCTAAAAAGTGTCAATTTCCATATAAATCGTGTTGATTGTCTATTTCCTCTTCTTTTTGAAAATAATATACAATAAAAACCAAATATGAAGTCGCATTTTTGAATAAATTAACCAGTTGCAAAGCTGGGTTTCACCATTTGGCATTTTTAAAAGAAGTATGTAGTGGAAAATGGTCTATCTTCAACATTCTTAGTAAGAATTCCTTTGTGTTTTACAAGTCCGGTTTTAACATGAAACATTCTAATCTTATCGGTTATAATATTTAGTCATAAATCTGGATCACTTATACTCACTTTACCATTATTATTATCATTTTCGTCGTTAGTTACTGATTCTATCATATTTTTTTATAAACATACAATTCTTCAACGAATTTCACAGTTCCCACACTTTTTTTATTGTAAAATTGTGTAATTTGTTCAGCCGAGGCTTAAATTTTCTAACCTTTAAATCAGATTCTTAAAGGAGACGAAAAATCTTGATTTTCCTCTTTTAAATCATAGCATATTTATAAAGTATAAATTTTCCCCAAGTATTCTTTTACAAGTAGATATCTGCATAAACGTTAAATTTTTAAATTTTGTGGTGTTTCTTTTAAAAAATTCTCGTTTCCTGATTTAGAAAATGTAGATTTATTATTTTTCTTTGCTATTTTTATATATAAATACAATGACAAAAAACAAGTAAACAGCGAGAGTATCTCCCCGAAACTATCTCCATACTCTAATAAAAGCATTATCCCCAAAAACTATTTCCATGGAAATGGCGTCCGAGTTTTTTGGCTATTAATCTCTGGCATGCGGTTAGCAGTCTTCGAAAATCAATTTTGTGTTTTAGACGGGTTTTCCCCAATCTATTGAATAAAAAATTTGATACAAAATTACACTTGTTGTCACAAAATCCGTACTCAATTTGATGCATTTAAGTCATTACTGTTCTGAATTATACGTTAACATACTTTTGAAAATGCAGACCGACAGATGGCTAACGCTGTGGTGACGCTTTATAAACGAGATAACAGCTCCTGGACAGGCGTGATTATCTGGCTTAAAAAGCTAGGCCGAGTGGTTCTGTTACTCGGCTACAAATCCAAATGTTGCGAGTTCGGTCCTCGCTATAACCAAACCGTTACATTGATGACCCGATGACGAAAAATTACAGCTATTGTGGCGCCCTCTACCCGAAAGAAAGAAGCAAGTACAATAAAATAAAATCAAGATGATAAATAAACAGCCAATAAATCAATAAAAAAAAACCTCGTAAATAATCAGACAATAAAATAAATGGGCAAGGCTGGCAACAGCCAATATCACCACTATAAAAACAGGAGAAAATATCTTTCGTCTCATCTCCGACTCACTGAAGAAGGAGTAATGTGGTGAGCTTTATAAGCCAGATAATTACTACGAGACATGAGTAATTACTTTTGTGTTGTGGTCTTGTTACTTGGCCGCAAACCCAAACATTGCGAGTTCAGTCCTCGCTCATCACCAATAACTACAACTTGTTAGATTTGGCTCAAAATTTAATGGATGTCTACACTATGGATGTTAAATACATTTTACGAATTTCATTCATCTAACACTTTTTTTTTTATATATATATAACATATTCGAACAATCGGTCAAACAGATTTGCTCTGAATGGATTTTGTTCAAAATTTGACAGAAATCAATAAATTTGGTGAAAAGATAGTTTTTCTAATTTCGATCATCTGGTTCAAAGCGTTTTTGAGTCATTTTTTTATCACAAATATACAGACGGATATTTTTAAAAAATGAGATTTTCGAATTCGTGGAGGTTAAAAACGAGGCGATTCGATCATCAAAGTCTCAAGTTCGAATTTTTTTTGACGATTACAATACTTACTCTATATTATATATACAAGAAATTAAAATATAATTTAAAAAATCGGATTTTGGTTGAAGATAAGTCATTGATTCTAATTAGAATTGCAGATGACGCTGTGGCAAATTTTTGATTTTCACTTTGGTTTCTATTTCCTTTTTGATCCAAAGAATTAAAATGTTTTAAATTGAAAGGTGGCAGAAAAAGAAATAAAATTTTTTATCAACAATTTTTTTTTTTAATTAAGAGATGACAAAGAGAATATAAAACTGACATACTATTTTGAAAGCTGTAATTCGTTTTACTTGTATTTATAACTTGTTCTAGAGCGACTTCAATTAGCCTAAACTACAGTAATATAGTTCCCGATAAAAATTATTCACATTATGCTATTATTTAAATATTTATCATTCTTTACTGGATATTAATATTTATACAAGTCGAAGTCTTGTATTGCAATTTTTACGGACACCAAACTCGATAAATAAACAAACATTGTGCAGTTCACGTGTCATGACGTAATCATCGACAAAGGATGAGATAGAAACAGGTCTCGTTTGAGCAAACCAATCAGCATGCTTTCTGAATAAAAGTTGTTTTCTGTCTGCAAATTCCATGCCGGTAGTTTCATATTTGTAAATAATAATGTCTACTCATTGTCATGTTACTCCCCATTAATTTAAAATTTGTGTTAGAAGTTACAAGCTCTTATTACTTATGAAAACTAAAAGGATTTAATTTTCTTTTACCTTGTTTTATTATTTTATATGATCATGATTTAATGCTTAATGTAGTGATAAATTGTCAATTTTTAACTAAATCACTTACCTTATTTACATGGCATTTCAAGAAAACTCCAATAAAGAAAGGTAGAGAATTGTATCAAAATTTATGTTTTTTTGCGATTGGTTTTAAAAAGTGATTTTGATTTAAAAGTGATTTTGATTTTTTTGTTACCAAGAATTTTTTTTTTAAAACGCGAAACAACTATATTGGATTTTAATGTAAAAAAAAAATGTTCAAAAGAATTAGATTACTTGGTAAATTTGAATCTTTTATGCTGTTTTATTTCATTATTGCATCTTTATTTATTTTTTTTGGAAAAATAGAAATGCAAATTCTTTTTATTCTTGGTTGTTAATTTTTACATACCACTCTTCTGATTTTTTAGGAAATTTCTAATGTTTTCTTAGACATAATTATGTAATGTGTATATAGGTATAGAAATAATTAATAAGGCATAATTATTTTAAGTTATAAATTATTTATTTATTAAATTATAGTAAAGATGTTTTAGCATTGCTTTTTTTAAAAAGTAAATATAAATTTGTGTTTTAAATTTAAATTGTATTCTTTTTTTTTAGATTTTCCTTGTTGCTTCTTGAGCCAGGTGAAATTTATTTTGAAGATTACAGCTGTTATTGTTATCCAGGAAAAATATCCGAAAGTGAAGCATGTCGACGGTATGGCTTGCATTTTTCTTGAAACTCTCAAGATTTTTTTTTTTTTAATAAACTGTGATTTTGGTTAGGTTTTATATTGAATTTTTTTGGATATATTTTTGATCAGTTTTATTTCTTTCTTTTTTTTCATTTAGTAAAATAATTAAAGAAAATATTTATTAATTTTCTATAAATTTCGATCATTTTGTTCCAAAAGGCTGTTTTATATAATAAATAGTGTGGGGCTGATTGATAAGACAAATGGCAAAATTATAACTCGGTGAAGAATATGATGTTCTGGTAGTATCTTAGAAGATTAAATTTCGTAGTGCTGCAGGATTTCTGAAGAATTTTATTACAATATAAAGCATATTAATTAGTGTAATATATATATATATATATTGGACAATAAATAAAAATGTCTTTCTTTATCAATTTTACTTAAAAAAAAATTAGTTCACATTAGATTAATTTATAGTAAGAATAAAAAGCAAAATTAAGCCCTTTCTATTTTTTTTATTATTTTGGTGCATAAATATATATCTATTTAGAATTTCATTGACTTTTTTTATTTCTACTGGGATGATTCTTCCTTAATAATTTATCATGATTCAATTGTTATAGAAAAGGAGGTGCATATTCTGAGGATTTTTTTTTCTTAAAAAAAATATCTCTACTTTATTCTTGTTTCTAGTCTAACTTCAGAGAAATACTGTGATATATACGTTTATTTTCAAATTATAACATAATAAAAGTTAGTTACAAAAATTTTCATGATATGAAGAATTATGTATTTAATCAAAAATTTATCTTCAAAAAATGAGTTTCTAATTTCTTTAAAAAATAATAAGCATTTGCATTTTTTTTTGCTTAGCTATTTTAAGAATTTTTAGAATTTTTTTTTTTTTTAAAGAAGCAAAAAAAATGCATCTATTTATTTGTTTTTTCGGTACTTGCGTATTAACGCCACCGCAGCTACGTATTTGGCAGTTTTTAAGTGCTGCCAATCTACACTTAAAATTTTTGCGTCAAATCATAAAATCAAACACTTTATTTAAAATCAAAACATTGCTCTTTATTGGCGCATTATCGCAAAAACCGCCAATCTGTAGCTGTGGTGGCATTAATACGTTAAGTACCGTTTTTTTTCTTTACATTAGTTAATTAAATTCTAATAATTACTTTTGCTTCATATCTGCAGTTCCTGTTCCATAATGATTCCCTCTTGAATTAAATATAATGTACATTTTCTTGAATTTTACCAGAAGAATTATTTTACTACGGAATATTCTGCCTTTTTCTATCACTGCCAGATACAACCTATTTCTATGAAGTAATATAATGAGATATTCTATCTTCACTCCAAGTTCTTTAATACTTAGGTAAATCATCTTAGATACTAACTGTTGGAATAAGGGAGAGAAATTCCAGAGATGGAGAAACTCTAATAAAATATACTACAATGAAAGAATTATTAGTTCTTTGAAAAAAGTATGAACAATATGCTTTGCTATTGTTTTTATTTCATTTTTCGCTCATGCTGATTCATTTGTATTGGTCATACAAGAAAGTTTGATTTTTTATTATATGGTGAAAACTGAGGTAGAAAATTTCAGCCTGAGTTAAACAAGAAGAAAAAAAATCTTATTAGATTTTTTTAATATGAATTGTTAATTAATAAATTAAAAAAAGCTGAGACAACATGAGGTAATCAAGAATTAGGACTGTTTCTGCTTATCTAGAACTTTTGGTCATCAAAAAAGAAATAGAATATCAATTGTAATTTGATATCATTTACTTCAAATCTTTATTACTAAAAAAAATGCATCTTATAACTATTTTGGATGCTTGACAAAGCTGTAATTATTTAGAAATATATATTTCTTCTTTTTCTTTTTTTATTTATTGATAGATTTTAATAATTTTGGTAATAAAAATTGTCTGAAAAAGAATTAAAAAAATATAGAAAATACCCATTTTTTTTCTTTGTAATTTTGATAAAAATATTTTTTTGTAGTTAAAATCCTCCCTCCCCCTCCTCCAGTTATTAAGTAGTTACTAATTTATACCAATTTTCAAAGCAGAAACCAGAAAGGTCGTCTGAAAGTTTGCTCTAAATCTATTCTATTTGACCCTAAAGATGTGTGCAATCCTATTCTTAAGGTAAGATATATTTTTATAATTTTATATATATATATATATGTATATGTAAAGAAACTTTAAATTTATCAATTTATTTGATATATTTTTATAATTTTTTAAGTCTATATTTCAAAACTTCTTATTCTTGTGAATTCATGTAAATGTAACTTTTGTTGCTGTATATTATTAGATTTTTCTACGACATGACATATTTTAGAGTATGTCTTTTGAAAGTTCAAAATTTATTATTCAATAGTTTGATACAATAGAAACTGGCAATTTAAGAAAAGCGGTATGATATATCAATGTAACTTAATAAATAATCATGATTACTATTCTAATGTCTTTAAAATTAGTTCATACATTTGATCAAAACTAATTTTTATATCAATGATGTATATTCTGTATCATAAAGTTTCTATATTTAGAACGGAACTTATTTAATTTTTATGAACTTTCCCTGTAATTCTTAAAATATAGAATCGCAAATTAATTAATTCTTGTAAGATATCATATATTACAAACTTAAATTATTTCCTATAGATTTATTTATAATTATTTAAAAAAAGATACAATTTTTTACTTATATATACTGTTATTTGTCTTTGATTGAAATTTTTGAGGAGATATAATAAATGGCTGTGATATATAAGGGTTATAATTGGTCAAAGTTTTAGTATCAATAATAAACATAATGTTTGTTCTAACATGTTTTACAATTGTATGCTGAAATTTTTAAGTTGCATATTAAGTTTCATAAATCTGTGTAGATTATAAGTTCAAACATTTCATTGGTGTAAAGAATAACAATATTGTTTGATTGTATCAAAAACATATTCAAATTTTGTTATTAAGCTCTATTGTATTTAATGCAAATGTAGTTCATAATGAATGATGATTTTCCCCCCTAATTTTATAATAAATTATTTTTATGTAAAAAATTTTTTGGACAATCCTTTTTTAAATTATTAACATTTGAAAATAAATAAAAAAAAATGAAAAGACGTCTTTTTTATTTATGATACCACACACAAATACAAAAGATGTCATTAATGTTCATGTGATATAAACATTGTAGAGTCTAAATTATATGATGGGTATTGTAAAACTTTCCTTCAAGCTTGTCTAATTTTTAATGGAGTCTTCAAGACATTTAAAATTTTGCATTGTCTTGTTCTGGAGAATTCTCACTCAGTTGACCAAATTAAGATACTTTTCTTTTAAAGCAGCAAACAATGAACTATGTGAACTACAATGAACTACGAACACAACTTTTATTTTGCACATGACACGTAGGAAGATTGTAGCGGATGCCCACTTCCAATGCCTTAGCAATGTTGCCAATGCAACGCCTTGCCTTCCTCAGTAAATCACGATAAAAGAAAAGTAGGCTGGATAGTTTGGAAGCCGGATAGTTGTGAACTGGTTACTTGGCAGTGTACTGTATATGGTTACTGATATAGCTATGTCTATCAACTGCACAAATTCTCTAAGCAGCTTCGGAGACTTCTCAGCATAAATTGAAATTGTATTTCAAGATAAATAAATTCTGCATATATGTATCGCTCATCTAATAAAATACTCATCTAAAATAAAAGACGTATAGCTTTTTGTATAGTATTTTGAAATCAACAGTAGTGCTCAGTTGTATGCTTTAGATACAATTTTATAATGCATGCATGCCATTTGAAGGATTTTATGATATATATATGGTTTTAAAAAATAATATAGTTCTATATACATTTATTTTACCTTATTTTCACTGCTAATTTTATTTTTGATTAGTTTAGAAAACATATTATGCTGTTAAATCATAGAATAATAACATTGCTGGTTATAAAAAGCTAAATTTTAAACTTAAATGATTCATTGAGTAGGTTGACAATATTTTTTATTACACTCTGAATTTAGATAAATTTTTAAACTGAACGCAGAATAAACTGCATGCAGAATTTAAGCTTAAATGCTTATGACAATAGGATGAACTTTCAGGCAATTCTTATGTAGGTAATTTCATCAAATATGAATTTGTTTAAATTTTTATAAAGATATGAGAGTTATTATATTTTGCTTAAGAGTGTACAAAATATAAATGTATACACATTACTGATTAAATGTATATTATATTATGGAATTCGTTTTATTTATGGGATGCCTTACTTCTGTTTCAGCTCCCTCTTCGTGATTGCCGGTCAATTGAAAGATGGCAGGGATCATTGCTTTCAAAGTGAGCATTTATGTATAAAACAATTATTTTCTATCAGTAAAAATGTAAATTTTTAAAAATTGTACATAATTATTTAAAATGTATTTATTTATTAGTCATTAATGAGAGCTAGTTGCTGGAAATATTAATTGTGTTTAATTTCATAAGTTTAACTTGATTTCATGATTGCTTTAATAAATTATTTTATAACATTAATTTGCAATAAACATTTTAGACTTATTCTTATAATAGTCTTAACCTATTCTGATTATTATGTATATGAACTTTCCTAATATAGCCAAAGCATGTCATCATAATGCCAATAAGAATAATACTGTCTGTGCAATCTAACTTCTAATTTCACTTTAGCTTTTTTGGCACTGTGTTATTCTCATATAGGTAATAAAGAATTAATATAATACTTTTCCTTTAATTTTCAATAATGGAAGAAAAGCGTGCGAGTAAATATATGATGAAAAGGAAAAGTTGAGCTTGAATTGCAATAATGAAAAATATTATTGAAAATTGTTAAATTGTCAAAATTTAGAAAAAAAAAATTAAAATATCAGAACATTAAAATAAGGATAGATATTATAAATAAGACAACTTCTTAAATTTTCAGATGGTGTAAAAATTATTTTTGTGTAATTATATTTTTGGAAGTAATCAGAAGAAAATGCCAAAATCTCAATTTTTAATTAATTAAAATATTCATATAAAAACATTGCTGTTAATTGCATATTCACACCTTCCGAAATATATTTGTCTCAAATTTGATAGCTATATGTCGGATGGTTTGACCTATAAAATTCCAACAGACAAATATGCACATTCTCCTTTATTATTGAGTAATTATGTATTTAATGAAACCTTGGACATATCATAAGAAAAGGCATCACTATGAAGTATTCAGAGCACTTGGTTGCTAATTTTAAGAGGCTAGATATGATTTGCAGTGTCTAATTTACCATTGGACTAACCATTCTAAAAGTACTAGTTCTCTCCTGATCATTACAGTTAGGAATCATCAGGCAAAGTCTATACCTGTGAGATAACTACTGATGATATTATACATTTCTAGTATTTTTTTTAAATATACACACCACAAAGATTTCAAATTAATATTAAAAGTGAGTAAATTTTTCTTCATATAATATAATTTTAGTAAAAATGCTAATCTTTTTAATATAAATATCAAATTGAGCAGATGTATCAAAAACTGTTTACAAAGAAGTATCTAATATTATTAGTAGTCTGTCGTGAGGAACCTAATATTCCATTAGTTTAGCGATAGCGATATTACCAATTGTATTTCTGGTATTGAAATGAATGATTTTAGTTTTTCTATTTCTACATACAGGGTTTTATAGATTTTTTTTACTAATTTTGGTGTGTGTATTTTTTTTTCCTTTACAGGATTGACAAAGGAAATGTTATATTTGTTGAATGTGATCAAGTGATTGAAATGTTAGACGGGAACTTTATAGCTCCATATAAATTTAAAAGAGTAGGTCAGAATCTATTGTTTTTTTTCTCCAAAATAAGTTGTATAGTTCATATAATTTAAAAAAATAATAATTTTTTTAACAAATATGTTAGTAGCAAGAATTTTAACATTATATTTGACATGTTTGATGAGGTTTTTTTCATAATTTTCGTCTTATACAATTGTATTAATTTCATTATTCAATAAAATTTAATGGTCTATAATAAATACTTTTGTTTTTATTTACTGGTAATTTTTTTATACATCACTTTGTTTGCATATAACATTGTTAAAGTGTTTTTAATTACTTAAGAAAAAAATAGAATAAATATTCATTATTAATAACCACAAATGAATATATTTTTTTGCCGATTATTTTTATAATGAATTATGGATTCCTTTCATCTAATTTTTTTTAGAAGGTGCAATTTCTAACTTCCTATTTGTTGTTACCTTTTCACTTTTGCCTCATTTCATTTGCAAATATGTATAATTTTATAAATCATTTTTTAAAATTCAGTACCATTCTGAAATTAGGCCTCTGCAGCACTTTGCTTTTCTGCTTATGTAACTGCTTATTATGAGTAAATGTATCTGCTTGCTTGCCACATACACCATTATGTAAGAATTTGACTTTTTTACATCCATTTGAGAATATTTAAAAGGCTTCAGTCAATTGAAAGTACTGCCAAGTGTGAAATATGTTTTCTCATTCATTTTTTAAATGCTAAAGATGCGAAAGCTGTTGAAATTCATTGGCATATAGTGAAGTACATGGAGAAAACATTGAGTGAAGGAATGGTAAGAAAATAGGTTAGAGCATTTTAAGATGGGTGTGTTCAGGAATGAAGTGTGCAATGTTCTGTCATTGATCTGTTTGTGTTCTTGGGGGAAAAATTGATGGAAAAGTTAGAGGACAGATGTTTTATAATTTTATCTTTATATAATGAGTTTTCCCAAGTTTCTACAGGTGTTTTTTATGAAATTGTGACAGAATACTTAAATTATTGCAAATTGTACTCGTGCTAAGTAATGAAAATGTTGACTAAAGTGTACAAAAAAAAAAAAAAGCCATACATGTAGCAAGTGCATTGACTTTTCTTGATTTATATAGCTATTTTTGTGATGATTTTTTTTAGTTGAATTGTCATAGATCAGGGAGGATGAACCAGTGGCCATTGATGGAGCATGACACAATATTTTGGGCATGCCGCCGATCAAAAAGATTTGCATTTTAATTCAAAATAAGAAGGTTTGCTATGAAGAATACGAACAAATGTGAATGATCGGTTGCAGTGTGCATATTCCCATTTCCTACCATTGCATGCTAAAAATGGTTTAACATCTCTTGATAATGTAATGGTGTTAGTCAAAAAAATTAGTCAACCACGTATCGTCGCAGGCTTTAAATAAGCGAAAGTAAGATGCTTTGTTGGATGAAGTCAACTCGGTGTGTAAGGACTTAATGGTATAATAATGTTCACTGGTTGAGCCGCGGAATCATACTTCAAACATTTGTTGATTGCTTAGAAAATATCAGACTGTTTCAATAAAATGATGGGAAAATACCTACAGTGTTGGATGTTATGTGACTTTCAAAATTGATGCTTTTTACAGACATATGCCAACATTTCAATGAATTGAACATAAAGCTTAAAGGCGTGTATAAAACAATTATCATCATGATGAATCTCATTCGGGCTTTTGATGCTAGATTGCATGTTTTAGGAACGATATTATTAAAAAAAACTACAAGTACTTCCTAAATTTTAAAAAAAATAAATAAATCAAAGATTTAAATGTACATGAGAAATCAGATGAAGAAAAAGTTATTGAAGAATTTATTTCCGTAATTTATTCTTGTATCAAGGAATTTTCAGCGAGATTTTCTCAGTTAAAGGAAGTATTGGAAAAAACTCAGATTCATTACGTACCCTGATGTGACTTCATTTGATAAACTGAACTTATTCCGATTCGATTGGAAATTGAAGAATTTGAAATGTAACTGATTGATTTCCAGTCTAGTTCAAAATGGATTCAAAAATTTATTGAAACAAGAAAAAAGTTTTTAAACACAAAGATTAATAAGGAATATAAGTAAAAATGCCAGTAACGAAATTTTAGAAACATGGAATTTTTCTTCTACCTCTGCCTTCAAGTTATTATTTTCAGAGATGAATAGCATTAAAGACTCGCTTAGAAACCGTTTCGAAGATGACTTCAATTCAGCATGAATTGTGCTAAAAGTAACATCTTACAATCCTAATATAAGTTATTTATCATCCAATCTGTAACGGCAGAAGTCACACTAATGTTACTTTGATTTGAATTACATGTATAACTAAAAACTTTACTACTATACTGTACAAAATACATATTTTCATAGTAAATGAAGAGTTTTGAGTTGTTAGTATTTAGTTTTATTATTTTCCTGATAATCACAAATCAAAACTATTTGATGGCATGTATGTATCTCATTAAACATTTCTTTAGAAAAAATGGCACGTTGATCCATAAAGGTTCGCCACCCCTATCATAGATGATGAACATGGGTAGCTCGTGTTACCCTAAAGTTGGAACAGCAATGCATGGAGTGACGGTATTTAATATCACCCTAAAAAGTAAAGTTCAAACAAATAACAAATGTACTGTGTTTTTTAATTGAAAAAAAGGGGTTGCTTATGCACTTTCACCTCAAAGTGGCTGGTTTACAAATCAATCGAGCAAATTTTTAAGAGGATGAAATTCAAAAGCTTATTGTGCCATATGAAAAATGCTGCCATGATATTGAAGAAAGCTTTGTTGAAAAGTTGATTTAAAGTGCAAGTTTTCACGTAACAATAAAATAGATATAAAAGTATGTTTATTTGTTTTTAATGTCAAAATGGTACTTACATAGTTATCTTTCAGCAATTTATTTTGTATCATTTTTATTAACAATATTATTCATTTATTACTTCTCAGCAATTTTTATTTTGTGATTGAAATTCGCAAATGATATATTTTTTAATACTTCTTTCAATAATTTATTTTTATGGGTAGCACCTTTGCTGTTTTTTTTAAATAACAATTTACTTTTTTACCATTATTGCGACACATAACTTTTAAACTGTTTTAGTGAATAAAACTCATACCACAAATTAACATATTTTTTAATTTGTTAAGTACTAACCGCTTTCAACAGTCTTCAAATTTCCAAAATTATTGGATGCAGTAATTTTGAAAGATAAAAAAATTTCATTTCAATCTTTTTAATGCAGTTTAGTCTTAAGGCTTCCTTAGCACATTATTTTAAATGTCAAATTTTAATAGGAATGTAACTTGACTATATAAGGAATCTTAGTGTTCATTTTACTATAAGCATCTCTGATCTTTTGACATTTCATTAAAATTTTGTTACTTTTAAATTGGGAATGATTAATTTTCCAATATTATAATTCCTGCTGAATCAAAGTGTGTTTATGAAAAATATAAAGGAAGGAAAAAAGAAAAATAATTCAACAGTAATGTTTTGTTTGTTTTATGTAATTTATTTCAATAGAGGATTATTCAGTAAAAATATTTTCGATTTTATGCAAAAATATGCTTTGAGAAAAAAAAAAAAAAACTATTTAATTTTAAAATAATAAGGCAAATCTTATCTTGATCATCAACAAAAGAAGGAGAAATAAGTATGAAATAGTTGTAGTAACAATGAATATTTAGTTTCATTTTAACAATGATAACAATCCATATTTCTTAAATGATAATAAAGGAAAAATGTGTATATTTATCTCCGCCTGTTTGTGTATTGCTCAAAAGGACACACCATTAGACTAGATAGGTTGTGATTCTTCCTTGAGGGCAGCAGAGTTGCAGCTGCCACAGAAATTATTTTTTAAAGTTGCATTTTAGGCAATAAAAAAAGGCAATAAAATTTTGAAATTAAGACAGAAATTGAAGTAACAAGGAAAAGAAACACTAGTGTGTGTGTGTGGGGGGGGAGCTGTTTTGTGTGGAAGCAAACTGTCAAATAACTAGTTGATTGATTTGGAGACAGAAAGCAACCTTTTTTACTTTTGAATTTAGGGACACTGAAGCTGTGGTCTGACTTTCTTTATTTTTTTTTCATATTCATTCAAAGTTCATCTTCATTCTTTCAGTTTACTTTCTCTCATCAGCTATTTATGAGTTTTGATTTTATTTCTTGCTGTCTGGTCAGAAAATCATTTGGTTTATTGAATATTCATTCATTTTCTTTTGTTAGAAGTCACTCTTAAAAAAATAGTATGCTGATAATTTCTAAAGTGATATTCAGATGAACGTTTGAATCGGGAGGTATCAGTTATTATTATTTATTTTAAATAAAAAGCAGTGGATGTTACAAATCATTTATTGCACATCTTACTTGATATTGCAATAAGATATGCCAGTATAATTAAAATTCTACTTTCATTTGATGTCATGCGATTTAGCTCATTTCAGTTGTTTGATATTGCATTATTAATACATTTAACATAATATGCAAACAATTGGCTATCGAAAGCAGTTAATTACAATAATAGTTTAAAAAAATTTCGATTGATGTAACTTTCTTTTTTTTTTTTGCAATTATATTTTTGGTAGTAGGGAGATGCAAAAATTTCACCTAATTTTTTATTAATAAAAATGTTAATTATAAATTAAAACCCCCCGCTCAGTTGCATATTTTTGCCTTCCAATATATATGAATAGTGAGTTTGGTAATTCTAAATCTTTTGGTTGGCAACACAGGCAAATGCTCCTTTTTATTAGTAAGGATAGGATATGAAGCTTGCAATTAGCCTGTATATTATAAATTTAAAATATTTAGATTGAATCCGATTAATTAAAAATAATCCTGACTACTGCATAGTGTAATGTGAAAATAAATATTAATACTACAATTTACTATATATATAAATTAAAAGGATATTTTTCATAATTTAATTCAATTGTATAATATCAGTTTAATTTTTATTATTATTCAGTGCAAATGTTTAAATTATTTAAAATTATTTTTCAACAATTGAAACAATCCATGTACCTTTTATCTTAAAGAAATTATATGAAAAAATTGTTGTTAATAGTCTATTAAAAAATCTCAATTTTTATCTATATATAATTTTAAATATTTTGCTATATTTTTATTTAAATTAGCATTTCTGAAGCTTTAATTTTTAATCGATAATGAATATAATATATATTTAAATACAATTTAAATAAATAATTAATCCATGTGGCAACCTATTCTTTTTAATGTGCAAGCAAAATATCATATATCACAGTTTCCTTAATGTACCCAAAGTTAAAAAAAAAATCTGCTGTTGGTTGGGGGCAAAGTCTATTTGTGGAAACATGAACTCTGTCATTCTTTGGTGAAGTAATTCATTGCATCCTTTTTCATACTATGAAATTAATTTGTGCTTTATTCTGTGTGTTCACACTTTGTCCTGTGCGTTATGATAATTTCAATTTTGTATTGCTCAAACTAACATTAGATGGTTGTAGTGAAATTTATGTATATTTTAGGAAAATGTCCAACTGCGTGTTAGTTAGATTGTAGCATGATGCCAAGTAATTAAAGAGTTGCTGTAAACTCATTCAGCATAGCAGGTTTATTTCAAAGTATGTTAAATATCTTAGTCAATTTTGTTTATAAATCTTCCTCATAAAGAAAACTCGTATACTTCCTCCTCCTTGAAATGTTTGATAAAGCATTGAAAATGATTTGAATTTCTTTGTGTCAATAAAAAATTATTGTGACGTATCATTCTCAATTATATTTTTAAAACATTCAAGAAACTAAGAAAAAAAAATCACACAACAATTCTTAAAAAATAATTTTCATTGGCTTTATTAAAGAATAATTTTTTGAATTTTAAAATAATATTGGAATCATTTTTGTATGGTAATATTTTCAGAAGTTATTTCAGATAAACACTAAAATCTTGTTTAATTTTTAGTTAATTGAAATTGTAAATGAATTTAAAAGAAATTGAATGGAAGTACAATATTTCCATCTTCCAAGTATTTATACTCGGTTTGAAAGCTCTAGGACAAATGGTCCGCTCTGTAGAGTGCCAACACATGGGCATATTCATAGCCATACTATTTAATTATTAGTAAAGCCATTTATTTATATTAATCTTTTTTACATGTTACAAATTTATTTCCTCTATGTAGGAAAAAACCACATTTTTGTTTGCCCTCCAGTATGTATCAGCAAATGATTGTGTGGCTCAGATATCTCAAGTGAGTATTATACGTTATTAAACTTTTGCACTATTAATTCAGACATAACTTTTCTGCCAAGAAAAATTTACTATTGTTTTTATAAAAAAAAGATACCATAAATGCATAAGAGGGCAAGAAAGATTTTCCATAAACATATATTTTAAATCTATACAGAGTAAATTTTTGATATTATTTCACTGTCAGTTGTATAGTTCATGGAAATTTATATTATATCAAGATTAAAAAAAGACAAGGGATAAGCATGAATTCTGTATTCTTCCTTTATTAACTCATTACATCTCTCAAATTTCGTTTTGGGGCAAATATATCATGTAGAATTTATACAATGGTGACATTTTTAGACCATATAGTATTTGAACAAGAGGTCCAGCTCATATAATTTTTTTTTATATATTCAATTTAACATGTAGCATACATTCATTAAATAAAAATAATGGGTGATCCAGAAGTGCTGAGACAAATGGTATAGGCAGATAAGACATATTTATATGCATATATATGTCAGAATATATGCGGCATTTTCTAACATATATGTTTGTCAGAATTTGCAGCATATGTTTGATGGAATACAAATTCCTGATTGATACACTGACATGGGTAACAGCATGCAAAGTGTACATGCATTTTCATTGGCAAATCTTCTGAACATTGCTTCAGTACTTCAAGATATCCTACCAATGCATCTGTCACACTGCATATGATTTGTAATGTTGCAACTATGTTGTAAACTTGTATTCTATAAAAATTATATTTTTATTTGATGTATGCTTTTCTTTAATTAAAGTTACTAGCAAGGAATCCCCATTGCACTCGCCCTTTGCATTTATAACCCCATATTCTGTTATAAAAAAGATTTGGAGCATGCTTTTACATGCTTCAGGACGACTAGAATAAATCTTGTAGGGAGTCTTACTCGTTGCAAGTCTTGCCCCTTTCCCTGCTCTGCTTTCATAAATTGCATACTTTTTATAGATTTTAATTGAATTTGTCCACAAGGCAATTTTAAGTGGCAACTTTTGATTTGCTAAAACAATAAAAAGAAAAAAAAATCGTTTGTTACTTATAGACATTATCCTCCGCTAAAAAAAATTAAAAAAAATTTTAAACATGATGGTGAGAAAAATTACAAGAAGCTGTTTTCCTACATTTTAAATATTATATATAATGGTTGGACATTTCTTTAAAATAAGAAAGCAATATATTTTTTAGAGTCGTGGAATAATAATACCTTGTAAAGGATAATTTATTAAAATGTTGCTTAGATAATATTTTAGAATTTAGATGGTACTTAATTTTAATTTGAATGAGTTCAAATGCATAGCTTTTTTAAACTACACAAAATGCCATAAACTTAAACTACTTTGAAAAAACAAACCTCAAATTCTTTATTTAGGATGTCCTGTCTCCTTTGTCTCTATGTGCAATGCTTCTAGTCCTTTGTCTATTTGTTATTCTCAATCTGGCATGCTTTACTTACTCTTAAACTTTGTCTAAGCTCTTTTGAGTCACCTTATGTTTATCTAAAAATTTTTAATACTAAAATACCTGTTAATTGATTGTTATAATGAGATAAAAAAGAAAGAAGGGGGAAAAAAATCAGATTGCTGAACAACTTTTCAAAATTCTTTACCATTTAATTAATTCATTTTAATTTTTAAATTCAGGCTTTCTTTCAAATATGCAATTGTTAATTGCGGATTTATTAATTCTAGTGGATTTGAGTCTGAAGTTCAGCTACAAACATAGAGATTTGCTAATGCATAACTTATTGACTGTCAATTATTTGCTTTGCAAATCAAACATTATTATATGCATTATTGACCTCACTATAATCATTTTCCAAATCTGTTGGTTAAGATTGACACTTTTGTCTGTTATATGAGCAGTTTGGTCAATTTTTAACATTGTTTTCAGATAATTTTTCTGAATATTGCGTATCATATTCTGAAATGGGAAATGTTTAAAATGAAAGAGGAAAGTCATAAACCTCATGGCTTCTAATTTGTTCTAATTCTTCAGATTTGCATGAATTAAAGTATTTTATTGTTTTTGAATTCACTTCTAATTATTAGAAATGAAATTCATAAATGTTATTTTATATATATTGATATAAGAAAGTATTTTTTTAAAAGTATTCTGTGTTCATTTTATTTCTTTCATAAAAGTATTTTGAAAATGAATAAAAGGCATACATCTTACTGATTTTACAGAAATATATATTGAAGCTGATGATTTTATTTTATTGTAACACATTGATTATAAAATAAATTTAAAGTACACTTTCTATTAATTGATGACCTGTTTTTTTTTTTTTTTCAGTTAAAAAGAGCATCTCAGTTAGCTAGTGCTGAACAAGCTTCTATGGTAAAAAGCATTTAGTGATTGATTTCAGATTTCATTTGGTTGCAGTTTATTAAAGTATTATTCTACAACTAATAAACAATTTTTATGATAAATTAAATTCACTTGTCCAGTATGCCATTTTTGCAAACTTTGGATCATATGTTAAAATCTCAATAATTTCTTAATAATTAAACTGGAATGTCTTTTAAATTTGTTATCCTCATGTCTATAATGAAATTGGTATTACATAGATTCTATCTTCATTAACTAAGAATTTTGTATTGAATAATAAAGTTGCAAAAATAGTGAATGTATATAATTTTTCTCTATAAACTTATTTTTTTTATTACAAAAATAATGAAGTTTTCCTTTCAATAATTAATTTTTATTTCCATTATACCAGTTACCATATTAGCATAAATTATTAGTTTAGCTTATTTTTGAACTAAAAAAATTGAAATCAGTATATCTCCATGAATTTAATTTTAGTCTATATAATTAAAATTAAAAATCTTTATTAAACATTTTTTTATGAAATGTTTAAAACTTTAAATAATTATCCATTTAATTAAGCTGTGATTTTTAATAATGTTTTATGACAGACTTATTAGAGGAACATGTTTTTACTTTGGTGTTGGTATTACTTTTCTAACCTTTTTTTAGGAAATTGTTTTTATTGTAAAATGCCTTAAAAAGTATAATAAAATCAAAGGATTTATTTTACAGATTGCTGCAATTGTAAGTTGCCGGCAAAGTAGTACTAAATTTGATACCAGTTGGTATGTAATTTTAATTATTTTCAATAAAATTTATTCAAATTTGCTTGCTTAACTAATTTTTTTTGCTCTTTAAAAATTAAGAATGTTATAAAAATGTTAGATGAATAATATTATATAAATTATATTTAAAATAATTTATGAACTAATTAATGAAGTTATGTGAAATAATTTATTTTTGCTTTATTTTTTGGAAAACATATTTCATGTATTATAAATCTTAAAAATTGAGAACTATTTTTATAATCTCTGCAGTATATTTTTCATGATATATGCATTGCTTATTAAAGTTGGATTGAAATAAAAATATAACAAAGTTTGAATGCTTAAAAAATTTAAATTTATGTGATTTCTTTAATATCTTTAAAAGCAAATATATTTTATAAAGATAAATATATAAATTTGAGAAATTTAGTTTAGCTTTATAAATGTCTCATGGGTTTTCGTAGGAAAAAGAATTGGTGACTTTATTTTGTTAAAATTTATTGTTACAAAGTCATTGAATTTTTGTTCTTTAAACATTTTGGTTCAACATTAAGGGAAAAAATTTATTTTTTGAATTTTTTCCCATATGTTTTTCTTAAGTAATGTGGCATTTTTTAAAATTTATAAATATATGAAGATTGATTTCCATACCATGCATTGCTTATTGTATTTACTTTAAAGTACTTTATATATGAAAAATTAATTTCAAACAAATTTCTCTAAATGTAGGTTAGAAGATTTACATGAAACAATACTTTTAGAAACTATGGGAAACAAAATAATACCTTTAGTTGTGAATCCTGGTCGAATTCTTTTAACGACAAGTCGCCTATATTTTCAGCCTTATAATAATGCAGAACCTGTAAGTGATTAAAGAATTTTATTTGTTTATGAAAAATACTGATGATTAATGCTTTAATTTCTTATTTAAATGGAAATTCTTAAATCATTTTAATGTTTTCTTATCTAATTTTTAAAAATTATTTTTTATGTTTCCAAATATTTTTTGTAGTGTTAATTAAATAATTAAATATATATGTAATTATTCCAGTGGCCTGTTTTAAAAATTAAACTGTCTGATATCAAAAGGGTAATCAAAAGAAGATTTTTGTTGAAACAAGTGGTAAGAAAATTTTTATTTATTATAAATAATCATGGATGACTAGATATTTTATTATTAGTATTTATAATAATTTCAATAAGCTGTAGTTGTTATTTTTGTGTTTTATATTAACAATTTTGGAATTAATTTTATCTAATAAATAATTTGTGATTGAAATTTTTTGAACATGACAAATTGTTATTTTTGAAAAAGATAATTTTTTTGTTTGACTCTTCAAATTTTTTTTCCTTGTGATAAACCAGTTATTAAAACTTTTAGTTGATTTTTTTTAATGAAATACTTTTTCAGATAACTTTGTGAAGTGCTACTTATCAAATATTGCTTTGAACTTTTTGCTACATTACTATAACAATTGGAAATGGATTTTATTTAAAAATTAAAAAAAAATATTCAAAATAAAAGTAATTATTTTTATAATTTTATCCAATATTAGAATTTATTTAAAAGGTAATTGTGTGGAATCAAAATTTATATGATTTATATTCTTATGAAAAAGAATATTAAATGAGCAAAAATGATTTAAATGCTTTTTAATTTTAATATTTTATCATCTTTTTTTTGTGCTATAAAAATTAAGTTTGGTAAAATATTAGTTTGGTTTAAATAATATTAAACATCATTAAAAACTTGGTAAAATCCCTTAACAATTCACTTAACATTAAGTAGTCTCTCAGGTTTCCTTAAATATCAATAAAAGGATAAAAAGACACAAACAGCAGCAATCTTCTTCCTTTCAGTTCGAAAAGTCAACAATATTTTGTAGCCTTGCAATGAGAAGTGTTGTTAATTTATTAATCATCATTAAATTGTGAGTTTTACACAATGGTTTCAAAATTTTGTTAAATTTTCCATATTAGTCTACAGCACTCAAATTAACATCATTTAAAGATAACATTTTACTCTTTAAATTGACTCAAAAGTCATTTTAATGATCACTTGTTCAAAAGATATTGACAAAAAAAGTGGTATAAAGGACCATTGGTGAAAGGACAGTTTGACTTAATTCATAGTTAATTAAATTTTGGAAAAAGGGGCTCAGCTACCTAGGCTAAATTTAGTACTCTAGGTTTAATAATCTCTCCTATAATTTAACAGACAGAGAGAAAAGTTTTCATATTTATTGGTTAGTAAAAATTTGTATACTTGGTCATAATTGAATTATTTTGGTTGTTTTGCTTCAGTTAAAAATCAAAATGTCTGCTTATTTTCTTTTGTTAACACTAACGATAATTATAGATTTTTTTAATATAATTTTCTTTTTCTCTAGGGGTTAGAGTTATATTGTTCGAAGCATTCTTCCACCAAGCATTTGTTTCTATCATTCAAAACTCAAAGTGAACGAGATACTTTGTATACAAAATTAGTCCAAGAGCCTGGTAATTGCTATTTTACTTTATCAAAAAGATAAGAAATTTGTTTTATCTTATTACTGACTTATTTCCCCCCTTTCTTTAGCTGTAAAATTGGATGATAGTGGACAAGAAAACATGACTTTGTTATGGCAAAATGGGGTGATATCTAACTATGAATATCTTTTATATCTCAATAGGTATGTTAGTTTTTGTAATTCACAACTTGACTTTATAAATTACTTTCAAATTTAAACTAGGTCTTTTTTAAACTGTAAATTGTGATCTTAAATAGAACTATTATAGGAATAATTTTTTGTTTTAAAAATTGCCACAGGGACTTTTTCTCTCAAACTTTTAAACATTTCTGAGGGCAAATTAAGGATATTCATTTTGCTTGGAAAAATTTCTTGTATTAATATTTTTATTAAAATTAATTATATTAACTCATACTGTGTATTCTTAATTTTTTTTTAAACTTAAAGGTCATAATCAAACTTTTGTTAATTACATAGGATTATAGTGATAATAATTTAAGTAGCTCTGATCCTAATAATATTTTCTTTTTTTAGATAGCTCTATTTGTTTTAATGGTTTTACAAATGCCATTTATTATAATGCCATTATTACATTATTACAAATTATTGCCATTATTACCATTTATTACAAATGCCATTTATTTTAATATTTATAATATGCCATTTTCAGGAAGTACTATCACTGAACAATTTTAACCATTTATACAACATATGGGATACATGATATTACATAATGAATATTCATTATTACATTTACATAATATTATGTCAATATTATATAAATGTAATAATAATGGTGATTATTATTAATTATTTAATAATAACAATAAATCTTGCTTGCAAAGAAGTACATTAAAAATCATTTCATCAATGAATGTAATTTGATTTTATAATCGTATTAGATTCATAATTTGATTTGTAATTTTAAAAATGATTAATGATTATTTCTTAATTAGAATTATATATAATATATATAATTATATAATGTATATAATATAGAGTGTAAAATTCTTTCTTATTTTTGAGTTGTGCTTAATATTGTCATTATATGATTTTGAATGATATTAGATATAAAAATGTTTTATATGCACTTAAAAAAAAAGAGGCAAAAAACTGTAAACTTTGATTAAAATTTTATATCTCTAATTATATGATCTCTGTTCTCTATTATCTGACTAGTCACCTTTGGCAACCAGCTGGTTCACCTGGAATATTATGTTTTTAAAAATTTAATTTAATCATTTTGGTTTAACTTTATGTACGTAATTCCATCAAATTAATAGACATTAAAGTTGTGTTATTTTAATTGCCTTACATACACTCAAGAGCCAAAACATTATGACCACCTGTCAATAACCAGTTCGCCCACCTTTGGAATGCAACATAGCTTCAACCCCCCTTGGCATGGATGCCACAAGTCCTTGGTAGATGGCCGGAGACAGATTGTACCAAATGTTTAAGCAACGGTCACGCAAATTCGAGATATTGTGAATTGGGGGTCTTTGAACTCTGAGCTGCCGTCCCATGTCATCCCAAAGGTGTTCTATCGGATTGAGATCCGGTTAGTTAGGCAGTCAGGAAATTTACTGGAATTCAGCATCATGTTTCTGGAACCACTCCAATAAATTTTAACCTTGTGACACAGGACGTTGACCTGTTGGAACGTTCCATTTCCAGCTGGAAAAACAGAGGCCATGTAAGGGTGCAACTGGTCCGCAATGATGTTCAGATACCCTGTAGCATTCATGGTATGCTCTACCACAACCACGGGTCCCAGAGACGCCCAAGAGAACGTCCCCCCAAAGCATAATACCGCCACCCCTGTACATTGAGGGAGCAACTGTTCGCCTGGAAGATAGCTTATCCTGACATGGCCATCGGTGTGATGCATGACAAACCGTGATTCATCTGACCAGGCAACTCTCTCCCACTGATCCATGGACCAGTCGCGATGTTGCCGGGCCCAGTGCAGGTACGGTTGGTGATGACGTTTGGTCAGCAAAGGCACACGAGTGGGAGGTTTGCTGCATAGCCGCATATCCAACAGTGTCCACTGAACTATTCTACTTGGCCCTGCATTGTATTGGGCTGTCAGCTGAGCCACTGTCTGGCTCTGGTTTTGCTTGACCATGCGAGACAGTCTCCGACGACCACTTTCTTTGATAGCGTGTGGACGTCCAACACCATGTCGTCTACTGCTGCTTTCACTATCATTCATCCACTTTGCATAAGTACTAACAACTGTAGATCGTGCACAACCCACGAGTCGTGCAGTATCGGAAATACTTGTTCCGAGCCATTACAATCTGCCCTCAATCAAAGTTGCTTAGAACCGCAGCCTTTCCCATCACACACAGAAGTAAGTGAAAGAATGATTCTTCAGACTCTCCAGCAGCAGTTAAATACCACTTTCACCTGATCACATGCCTTCTACGTCATCCAGACGAGTTCATTGCAAAATGTAGGGGTGGTCATAATGTTTTGGCTCTTGAGTGTATATTCTATTCATTGTGTAGATGATCCATGCTAATGGAGAACAGTCCATTCTAATGAAGAACAATTTTAACTTTTGTATTATTTTAACCAGCAGTATTATTTTTTATTCATGTTGTAAACTGCATGGATCTTAGACAAATCCTTCTTCTTTAGCTTTCAACAATGGAAGAAAATCATATAATTAAATATTTGGTGAAACAATAAGAATAGTTTGAATTGCAGGATAACTCGGAAATAAGATAAAAAGGTATTTCTAAGAAAATCGGTAAAGCTTTTCAAACGTATTAAATTGTCGTCACTGAAAAGATAATCTTTTGAATTTTAAGATGATGTAAAATTTATCTTTGTGAAATAATATGTTAGGAAAATAGTGAGGAGAAATGGGAAAACTCGGATTAATTTTTAATTCATTAAAATAAGAAAATGAACTGAGGTGAAAACATCTTCACCCATCAAAGTATATATATATGTGTTAAATTTGGTAACTATAAGCAAAATGACCTGGCCTGTTAGAATGTCTAAACACTCACATTAAATGAATAAAGTTAGGAAAGATCTGTATTATGAGCTGAGATTAGTTAACACATTTCATTTTGGCAGTGCATTCTTATATTGATTCATCTAATTGTCCATTGACATTTAAGATGTTAAAAATTTCACATTTACATCTTAAAGGTTTAGTGGAGTTTTGTGTTAAACTATAAAATATATATATATAAATACTTTAATTTTAGATAAAAATTTTTAAGATAGACAATTCCATAATTGTATGACACAGCAGACAACAATTAAGTAGCAAACAGTTAATTAAATTAAATTAATTAATCAACTTACTGATAATATCTGAAAGCTACATTTAAGATTCTTTAATCTTACAAGTTTAAAATAAGTTGAGATTTTTATATTTTTAAAAAATCCCGACTGCATTTTTTTCAAGATTTTCCCGTACAACAGTGTTCTCTTTTATGTACATATATAAGAACACTAATTTTTGTTCTGTTTTATTAACTGTATTGTAAAATATATGACATAAAAGTATCTCTCTTCCCCCTCCTCTCTCTCTCTATATATATTATTATCTTTATAATTTTTTTTGTTTCTTGTAGTTTGGCTGACCGCAGTTTTAATGATTTGACACAATATCCTGTATTTCCTTGGGTTTTATCTGATTATACATCTGAGTCAATAGGTAATATTGATAAAACTTACTGATAAGATAACTAATAAAGGCTTTTTCAGCTATAAAATTTTTAAAATGATTAAATTTTTTAAAATTTTCCCTTTTAAATCAAAATAGGAAATGCATAAATAATAAAAAAGATAATTGTAATTTAAATTCTATTTTATGGTGAGATCAATAATGAAAATTGACCAGTTTATTTTATTAAAACTTTTTATTATCTAGGCTGTGTGTTAAAAAATTCATTTTGGGCACATAATTTTGTTGGTAATGTATCATAATAACTATACAGTGCCAATCCAAATCGATTTCTTTCATATGAATTTTGATTTTAAATTTCTCATATGTTCTGACATAGCTAAAGTACACTGCTAGCCATTAAAATTGCAACACCAGGAAGAAATGATCCGATGAACGTCAAGATCACATGAAATGAAGAAGTGATTGGGATATGAAAAGGATTAGTATTTCAGCGCATTTAGATGATGCGGAACGACATCCGAGAAGCACAGCATAAGAGAAAAATTGAGTAGTGGATTTCTCATCCAGAAAACGCTTTGTAAGGTTGGAGTTAGCTCAGAATATCGTGTCATGTCTCGAATAATAAGAAATGCTTACCAGCAAGTGTCGAAATTCGATAGAGCAGGATCGTTGCCTATCTAGAGTGTGGATTATCATTTCGTAATATTGCCTGTCATTGAAATCCAACCACTGTCATGCGAATATGGAATTAATAGGTTGCCGAGGGTCATACTGAACAGCATGCAGGATCTCAATGCCTTCCCATGACTAATGCCAGAGAAGACAGACATATCTTGAGGTCGATCCTGCAAAACCGTATAATCGTATCACGGAAATTAGTCAGGAAATGGGCATGTTTGCAGCACATTCAGTATCCACTCGTACGGTTTGACGACTTTTGCAGCAGCATGGACTGTCAGCACTGTGACCATTACTTCGGCTTCCCTTGAGAATGTAGCACAGAAAGAGACGGCGACTTTGGTGCACCAAGCGATAAAGTTGGATATAGGAGTAGCATAATGTCTGCTTTCAGACGAGTCCTGGTTCAGCCTACATTATTCTAATGACTGTATACATGTCTGGACTCTCTGAGAAGACCACACGTTGCCTGCTTGCATTAGATATCGGTATAGGGGTCCTGCACCTGGTGTGATGATTTGGGCAGCCATTGGATATACGATACGCATGTCTCAAGTTCGGATAGACAGTAATTTGAACGCAGATCCATACATTTCTGAAATCTTACATCTAGTGGTTGTGCCCTATCTTTGAGGTCTACCAAACGCCATCTTCCAACAAGATTATGCAATATCACATGTTGCATTCTGACCTTATTCAATACACAGGGTATTTGATTGTTGCCTGGCTTGCATGGTCACCAGATAGAAATGAATAGAGAAACTGTCCCACCAATCACTCCCAATCTAATATGGTTGATGAAGTGTGGCATGGAATGAGTTGCACGTTTCTGTCATCCCAACCTAGACTCACTTCATGCCTAATTGGGAAAAGGCCATTTTAGCTGTCAAGGGTGGTAGCTGTTCCTATTAATTTCATATCCTTGTAAACCCCCAAAGTGCTTACAAATTTAATCATTTTGTCTTCGTGCCATACTGTTTACGTACAATATGTATATATATATATAATATATTTGTATTTGCTTTCCTCCATGGTGTTGCAATTTTAATGGCCAGCAGTGTATATCTAGTGTGCTATAATTTTTATGCAGTTTTTGATTATTCATGAAGTTTCTTATTGTCTCATTTTCATTAAAAATTTTTGTTAATGGATCATTTAATGTTATTTAAGTAATCAGATATCAAAAATTTCTTGTATTTCATTGTAAAGGAATTAATTAAATTGACTTTGTTTGAATTAAGATTTAATCTATCTGGTAATCAATACTTTGAGATTCATTATTATTAGATTAGTCTTAAAATATTTATGATATGTAATGAAATAGAAAAAATGTTCTTTTTTTCATAATTGAAAATGTATTTTTGTCTTTCAGTTGTTTGACTATTTTACACAAGATTTCATCTCTCTCTCTTCTTCTTATTATTATTTTAGAACCTGAAGAATATTCTTTTGAAAATGAACTACTGGTAGCAGAAAAAAACATGTCAACCACATTATTAAAGCTATAATAAAACAATAAAGTTCATTAACATTTTTAGAAAATTTTTTAAAAAATGAATCTTAACTTATAATTACCATTGAAAAAAGTTTCTCATCATAAAAGGATCAATCTTCCTATCATTCTGTAATCTTCTGAAAACAACTAGGGGATTATAGAAGAATAAATTAATGATTAGCAGTTAAAAATATGTATCAAAACTGACAAAATATAAATATTAGAACTAACCTATTTGTACTTGATAGGATTTTTTTTTCTGTTTTATGACTGCTATGCTAGAACCCAAGTAGGTCAATTACTAAGTGAAATTTTAAATTAATTACTAAGTGAAATTTTAAATAGGTCAGAGTTATGCATTAGAAACTGCATAACTTAATATTTTGGATAAGTTATGAATAAATTGCATCAACTGCAGAATAACATTTAGGAATATGCTGTTTTTGCAAATCAGCAGAAGAAACAATTTTGATATTACTTTCCTCTAAGACTGTTTATTTTATAATTATTTGACATTTGGCAGATTGCAATGATTCACTTTTGTACTGCAAATTATGCACATTTAGATGCAGTTTTTGATAGTGAATCTTAAATTTTTAAGATGTTTGTTGCTAGTTGCATAACTTTGTTAAATGAAAAATAGTTTTTTGCATTATTTTTACCTCATAGAAGGTTTGAATAATTTAATAATTTATGACACAGTCATTAAGAAATATTATCTGTTGCTTAAATTTTTACTCTTTACAAGCATATGAGCTCTTTAGAAGGCAACGTTTTATGGTTTAATTACCTTTGATTTATTGTCTATTTCAGATTTGGCTGACACATCAATTTATAGAGATTTGACAAAGCCAGTAGGTGCATTAAATGAAGAAAGACTGAAAAGACTAAAAGTTAGTTTGTGACAAAATTAAACTCAATGTATGCAGATGTTATGTTTTATTAGATAATATATTTTTTATTTCGATTTAAGAAAATTACTAATGTTTTATTTGAAAAATAATTGATTCATTAATACTATATAAAAATGTTAAACAGCCATTTCTTTTGTCAAGTTTCCTGAAGTTGTGTTAATTCATTTAATTTTTTTATAGGTGTCATCCATTTTTTATTAAGTAACTCAGTAATAAAGCTGATTATTTTTAATCTGGTTGTAAGTGGCTTATAATAAATAGGAATGTATATCTAAGTGCATATCTACTGGCTGAACCATTTCTCCTTGACTTATTAAATAAATATGGAAATAAGCTTTGGAGGGTGGAAATACACATGTTGGAGCCATAATTTTAGATTAAAAAAAATACTTTTGCCCCCAAATAAATTTTAATCCATTTTAAAATTAATTTATTTAAAAATCACATCCATTTCACTGTGGAATTTATTCCAGAATTTTGATGATTAAAAAAAAATTTTTTTCCTTTAATTTTTAACAATATTTAATTTGTGATGAAATTTTAAAAAATCCATTTTTATTGTTTTATTAAATGTTTAATTGCATGATTTTCTTCTGTTATTGCAAGTTAAGGAAGAAAGATTCTATTTATTATCTGGACAGTTTTCACATGGAATGAGAAAGAAAATGTAAAAGAAAGTATTATCAAAAACGACATGCAATGGAAGATTGATTACCTGGACAGTTACACTTTCAATAGGATTATGATGAATTGGACTTGATTTCATTCAGAAAATTCACTTAAATATTAAAAAGAACAGGTGTAGAGCTATTAAAATATCAGGCTTTAATTTCTATCATAATTTAATACTTAAAAATTTTTGTTGATTGAATCACATACATTGAATTATGCATTAGAGATTAGATTGAAACCAAACAAAACCAATATTTCTGCAAATTAGTGGTTTACAAAAAGTAGCTAGTCATTTCTGGAAAGCTCTATAAAGTATGGGCATGAATAATTATAAACAACTAAACACCTTGCTTTTGCAAAATACATATATTTATGTTATGTTATGATGGCAGACTGTGTTACATGATATATAAATATATGAAGATAAATATAAATGCTGTTTTTTAAATTCATCTTTCAATTCTGTAAGTATGTTTTTAATTTGTTGTTTATACTTTCTCTTTGTAATAAACAAAATGCTTAAATGCCTCCTTTATGGGTGACAGTGTGGATTCTTAATTACCCTTTATATAAAATAAATGTAATAATCATCCAATATTTTTTTCTCTTTGAATGGAAGTACTCAATAAGTAAATTAATAGTGACAAATTTGGGCAATGGTGTTAAAAGGTCATGGTTTTAAAACCTAGTTCCCTCTAAAATTCTTTATGTAGTTAGATTTGGTACATGCAAAATCTGTTAAAGTTAGAGATCCTTTAGCTGTTATGATGTAAAAAAGTTATTATTAAAGTAGTTATTAGTTCTTTTATTATCTTTGGTGCCTGAGTACAATTCAAAATTATGACATCTGTCTCTAAATTATTAGATCCTTTTGAAATTTAGGTAAAAAAAAAAAAAGGCGGAGGGGAGGGGGGAGAATTGAGGGATATTGTTAACTTTGTATTATACATTGTTAACATTGTATTTAAGAAATCTGTACTGTTTTCATCCAATATTATATTTAGATTGCACTGATTTGAAGTTTCAAATGTTTATTTAGATTGCAATGATTTCTTGTATTTTTTTCAGCAACATTATGATTGCACAAGACTTAAAATGATGAAGTGATTTCCTCCCCCCCCCATCTGAGATTGAATTAGCCATTTCTTATTAATTTTTGATTTCTGAACATAAAATATGATAATGAAAATTTGAAATTATTTTTTGAAAATTTTGAATTAAATGAAGTTTGTCCTAATGTATTTGTAGCTTGATGTTTTTATATTCATCTGATCACTTTAAGTTCTGGGGCTGTTTGATTTAATTTTTCATTCTTTTTTAAAAATCATCATTGAAAATTGTCCAACATTGTTCTGCTGTCATTGTAGTGAACTAGCTTCTCAGCCCCTGCCTAATTACAGAATGCCCCTTTTAAAAACACTTGATTCTTCTTTTTTAAGCTGACCATAGTACTTAGATAAGAAGTCCAAAATGAGATTTACAAAAATTTCTATTTAAAGACATAGAGCAGCCATGTTTCTTGTATGTAGGCAACATGTTCACCATTTTTTATAGTCGTTTGACTTCACATTTTTAAAGATATTCTTTGATATATGCAAAATACGATCCAATCTTCTTTCTCATCTATTGTAGCACTATCAAAATTTACATCGTTAAAAATCGTATGAACTTGATATGAATAATTCTGCCTTAGTCTTGGCAACATTAGATCACAGACCACATTATTTCATTCTTCTTGAGAATAAATGATGGGCATTGCGCTATCATTTTATTTATCACTAGATATAGAAGATTGTAAAAGTGGCATGAAACTGATTTTTGATCTTCCTCTGGAAGTATGAAAAATTCTTTTAGAGTTTCTATAACAATCATAGGGAAAAGGTTGCATCGTAAAGGATATATTCATATGCACTGTCCATTCCCCCCCCCCACTTTGGGATTCTTCCATGAAAAGGTTGGATTATATAGAAATAGCAGTTGTTTAAATGATTATATTGTTCCCTTCAAATCAGGAGATTGGTAACAACATTACCATTTTTTTTTTGCCACAGACATTTTAAAAATTTTCTTGAACAAGAAATACAGCATTTGGGATGAAGATTTTTTTTTCTTAATTTTTGGTTCTGCATCCAAAAATAAGGTAAAATACCTTTTTTCACCAAATCAGTTATAATCTATTTTTATGACTTCAAATGTCACAGGATGTGTAGCATCATAAAAGGTGTTTAAATTTGAAAACCATTTTTAAGCACCTTAAAAGTGCTATATTTTGGAAAAAAAAAAGTTATTTAAAAATTATATATTTTGAAAAAAAGAAAAAAGGTACTTAAAAGTGCTTCAAGAAGTGGAAAGAAAATTTTTTGTTTTGTTTCTGCAGATGTTGAATACAATAAATTGAAAGCGTAGCATAAATCTTTGTTTATGGGATATATCAAGAAAGAAAACTGGTGGAAGGGAAGAATTTGGGGAAGGTATCCAAGAGTTTCAATATATATTAAGATAATGGTTAATGCACTTTTCTCCATTCCCTCTTTCTTCAACAGTAGGTGCCGATATATATTGAAATGGTTATTCTAAAAGGGGTGAAATGCGAATGAGATATATAAATTTGCTGCAAACTTCTTTCATCTTTAGTGATCTGGATAGGGACAAATTTATTTTAATGCCTGTGAACTTTTTGTTTAATCGTTTATGTTTTTTTTTTTTTTTTTTTTTTTTTTTAAGAATGCACAGATTGTTCCAATTGACGAAAAATAAGAATAAAGTAAAATGCATTTGGAATGCAAAAAAAAAAAAGAAAAAAAAAAGAATGAATGTACCAAACATGGGAGGAACTGCACTAAAGACACTAATAGAAGATATATATGAAATTTAATTACTTTTATTTTCATTACCATGGAACCTCTTTAGCACGCTACACATTCAAATCTCATTCTTAATATGGTGTTTTGGAATGATTTCGTGAACAACCTACAAAAGAGATTTTACTATAAGATATTGAATTGATATTTATGGCAGTGTGTAATTATGTTAGTCAATTGCATTAAGTTGAGTGTGAATAAATTTTAATTCAAAGCCATGAGTTTTTGATAATAGTGATTTTTTAAAGTGTACTTTTTAAATCTAACCATTCCTTTAAACATTATCATTTTTTGAACCAATACTGCTAAATGCTACTTTTTATTAAAAAATTTTTTCTAGGTCTAATAATTAAAATTTAAAAGAAATAATGAAAAAAAATTTAAAAAACCTTTATTTTTCAGATTTTATCAATTTTTGTTTTTCTCTTTTTGTATAACTCTTACAAAGTGTTTTTGGTTTCCCAGTGAACTCTTTCTCTATATTTAGTGCTTTAACTAACTGATAGAGCAATGCACAGCTTAAACTACTGGAGTCAAGAATATGAAATTTATTAGGAAGTTACTTCTTGGGTATTAGAAAATCACTAATTTTTCAAAATTTTAATTTGAAATTTAGTTAAAAAATTAACGAAATTTCAACATGTTTCCACCATAATTAAAGAATATTATTGTTCAAAAATTATTTTTACTTTCTTAAAGGTTTAATAAAAAGCTTTTCAATAATACCAGTTTTGATTGAATGAATTCTTTTTTTTTTTTTAGATTTAATAATTCTTTAATTAGTTTTGGAAACAATTTATAAGTGGTGATTTATTTTTATTATAATAAAAATCAAAACAATATTTTTGTTTCAGGAAATCTTTGAATCATGTCTTTTACGTTATTAGCATCGTGATATAAAAATAAGATTAAAGGGATTTCTGTTGACCACAGTCCTTCAAGGAATTTGAGTATTTTCCGAAACCCATCAGTGACTTGTGTTGCATTTGTTACTTTTGGTAGAATAAGCATAATCTATAAGCCTTGTTGCATAAGCTGTGGATTTGCAAAAAAAGAAATATGCTTATTTTACAGTTCTGCTTAAAATAAATTCAAACATGCAACATTTTTTTACAAATACATCTGCACTTTTGAAAAATTATTTTTCTATTTGAAATATTTATATTTTACTTTCTACAAATAAAATGTACTGTAATAAAATATATTTGCCCTTTGGAATAATAAAAAAAGGTTCTTAAGAAAAGAAATTTCTGACATGGAAGGAGAACTGTCACAAAAAACTAATGAAACAAAGGATTTTTTTTTATTCTTGCTAAAGTATAACAACATAATAGAAATCTGAAATTGCCGATGAGAAACTTTAAAAATATGTAAAATTGAAGTCAGCTGTAATAATAGTGTTTCTCTGCCACTTTCTTGTTTTTTATGCTTATTATTTTTCTTCTCATATATATTTATATAATCTAGTTTTAATAATAATAAAAAGAAAATAAAAGCTGTATTTGTTAATTCAGTCAAGTAAATTTATCAATACCAGATATGCTGCCAAATTTTTATCATTTTAATTTTAAAATTTGTGTTGAGGGTTTTAAAATTATAGAAAAAAAAATACCCGTAATATGTGTAAATTTTTTTAACATAAAGTAATCGGTTTAAGCACATAGAAATTATTAAAATGCAAAAATTAATTATATTTTCTGTTTTTTTTTTTAATTCTGAACTTAAATTTAAAGTTATTGTGCTAAAACTCTATCAGCATTATATATTAATGAGAAATTAACAGATTTATTAAATGATTGATTATAGCTGTTTTGTTCACTTAACATAGACGCTTGTCTTACGGAATGGTAAAAATTCCCTTTCCCAATGTCTTGTACAAATTTTTTCACCCATTTTTTTCCCACATGTATGTCCAGTTTACCGATTATTTAAATCCAATGTTTGTAACCTATATTGATTCAATTCATATTTTTCAGAATTTCCTTGTATGAATTATTACTTAATATTGCCAACCTAAATAAATGATGAGGTTTGGTTCAACCCCTAAACAAAATTATATTCATTTGTAGAAATTACCAGATAATATTAGAATATTTCGATTAAAATTTGAAAAGTTGTTTCTTGTCAACGATTAAAAATTAAAAAATAAATATTTAAATTTGAAAAAAAAAATGTTTCTATCAAGTACCATTTATCATAAAAAAGAAAAAATCCTATGCTTAACAATTACATGGGCTTATGCATTCACAGCTAAACGAATGTTCTTAATTTTTTTTTCGTTACGTTTCTTAAAAAATTTTCAATTTTTGCATACTTTTCTCACTATGCAACTTGTATCACTTTTTCATATATGTATCAATCACAGTGCTAAGAAATATCTTGTGTTTAACTAAAATGCAAAGTCACTATCTTTAATCTGCAATCATTTCTTTCACATTCAAAATATCATTTACAAGTAATAACTATCCCATTTTTATTTTTGGAGTCAAGATAGGAAACAGATGCATTATATCCTGCAGACTAATTTTACTCAGTATTAGCTGTAAAGCTTTCAAAAAAATTAATATATCGTAATCAAGTTTCTAATTTTTACTTTTGCAGATGTTTCATATATACATAATTTATATTTTTGCGTTTTGCATGTATTCCATATATGAGATATATTTTAATGTATTTCCTTCTATAAAAGTTGCTATATAAATTGAAAAATATTATAATTTATAAATTATGTAAATTTACATATTTCCATACTACATTTTTCATGTATATTACCAGTTAATTTAGGGGACCTTCTCTATATCCCCTATGCATGAGCTCTTAACTATTATTATATCTGCTTTTACTATCATTTTTGTGTTAACTGCCCTATAATTGGTAAATAAAGATTATTTTCATGTTTAAGGAAATTTGTGTGTTGTACAGTGTTACTATGTAAGCTATTAGCTAAATTTTAAATTAATTTAAAATTGTATTTTTAAGCTTATATATATATAATAAAGAATATTTCTTAACTTTTCATTTAAATGAATTTATTTCTTCAGGATAGGTATAATGAAATGGCAGAACCTAAGTTTTTATATGGTTCTCATTATTCTACACCAGGTTTTGTGCTTTACTATCTTGTGAGAAAAAGTAAGCTCCACTGAATGGTGATTTTCTTTATTTATATAATAAAAATTTTAAATTGAAGATTATTATCCTGTATTTTCCCTTGCAGTGCCACAATACATGCTATGCTTACAAAATGGCAGATTTGATCATCCAGATCGTATGTTCAACAGGTATGCTCCATCAGTCAACAATTTTCTTGTTTCTTATTCATGCAATCATTATTGAAGTGGCTTTTAATTTTTAATTTTAGTGTTCCTGATACATGGCGAAATATTACTACTAATACTTCTGATTTTAAAGAATTGGTTCCTCAGTTTTATGATATAGAAGGAAAAGGATCTTTTCTAGTTAATGCAAAAGTAAGTTATTGAAAGAAATGTCATGTTCATATATAATGTTTCAGTTCCTACGTAATGATTGTATCTTTATGTACGTAACATTATAAAATTTACAGTAGGTAATTGCTATTCTAAATAAAAAGAAATTTTTCATTTGATCCATGTGATTTGATGTATGTTTGTTTATTTTCATTGATTTTCTAAAAAATAAAATACTGTGTCAAACTAACAATAGTGGCTATGTATATAACCAAAGTAAAATTTTAGATTATCATTTGTATTCTTATATTTTTTGATACAATATATTGCATAAAGTCTCACACATTGAGAAATCTCAATGCATGTGTATTAAAATATGGAATTTAAGTTTTTCAGCTTTAATGATTAAATGCAATTCCATCCTTTTTTTGAGTTAATAAAAAAATATTTTCCAAGTTAAAAGAAAAATTTATTAAAAGTATTTGGTTATTGTATTCACAATATTTGCCAGTCTTTCAATTAGATGGATATCATAAAGGTAGAAATGTAATTTTTGAAACAATGAATTTATTCAGTAATTTTTTGTTATTATGAAAACTGATAGATTTTTATATTTTTGACATCTTCTTAAAAGAGATGGTTTCAGATACCAGAGACATTTTAAACAGCTTGAACGTTCTGTCAGGACATGACCTTTGAGATATAATTGAATTCAAGTTAATTATAAAAATTTAGTTTATTTGGTTATATTTTATGAAATGAAATCATTTAGTTATATTTTCTTTTTTTTGTTTAAATTCTAAACTCAAAATTTGTGATAAAAATCTATCAGCATTATCTGATTCATAATGGTGATAGATTATCTGATGGATAAATTAAGTTTTCTGAAGTAATATGGAATTGGTAATTGATTGATTGCGATTCTTATATGTAATTTACATAAGTGTTTGTATCAGGAAATCATGCAAGTCCCCACATCAGTGGTGTTTTGAAGAATAAATTTTTTAAACCATATTTATCAAAGTCATGTTCAATTTACTGCCTATATAAATTTCTGGTGTTTGTAGCATTATATGTTGACAAAATCTAATCAATATCTTATGAATCAAATTTTCAGAATTTTTTTGTATCAGTTATTACTTAAAAATAATATTGACATTTTCAATAATTGATGAGGCTTTATTCAGTTTCTTATCAAATTATAAACATATTTAGAAATTCGCTATATTTTACTGGAAAATTGTGAATAAAATATGAACAATTGTTTTTTCTTATCAATGATTTTTTTAAAGATTGTTTTCACAATCAGCTGATTTGAATTCATTAATTAATTGATATTTAAAATTCAATATTAATAAAAAAAAACATGATTTATATTAAAAGTTTCCTGGAACATTTTTAATACTGGATAAAATATTGTTTTTTTATATTCGTTTTGATATAAACATGAT
This sequence comes from Argiope aurantia, assembly GCA_026543865.1. Taxonomy (NCBI): domain Eukaryota; kingdom Metazoa; phylum Arthropoda; class Arachnida; order Araneae; family Araneidae; genus Argiope; species Argiope aurantia. The sequence continues at coordinate 58,568 of JAPMOR010099738.1, forward strand.
GAACAAGCAGATAATATCTTATGCTTAGATAATGTATGGATCCATATACATAAGTATATACAAAGTTGCTTAGTTTTTTTTTTTTTTTTTGCTAAGGTACTTAAAAAGTGTTTTTGCAACAATTTCTTACTATTCATCTTGATTACTTAATAGTTGATCAAAGCCATCTGAGTTTTTATTTTGGATATTGTGTCTAGTTATGACTGTGTAGAAGCTTTTATATATTGTTTTCAGCAAGACATTATTAAAATTCAAATCATATAAATTATAGTCTTACTTGTTTGATAACATTTAAAGCAAAAAGATTTTCTTTAAATAGATAATTGTGCATGATATATTTAAAACTGATTTATAAATATATATATCATTTTTTTAAAAAACAAATACTTATTGTATATTTCAGAATTTAGATTTTGGTACCAAAAGTGATGGCTGTAAAGTGGGAGATGTTGAACTTCCTGCTTGGGCAAAAGGTTTGCATCAGAAGTTTTATGTACCATCACTGTTTTTATCTTTAATGAATAGTTTACAGAATTATATGCATCCTTTGACATGTAATTTTAGATCCGATGGATTTTGTTAAGGTTTTGCGGGATGCTTTAGAGTCAGATTATGTTTCTTGCAATTTAAATCATTGGATCGACCTCATATTCGGCTACAAACAAAGAGGAGATGAAGCAGTGAAAGCAAATAATGGTATTTTTTAAAATATAATTTATTAAAAAATTTTTGAAATATATTTATTTTTCAAAAATAAAAATGATTAAAAAATTTTTAAACAGATAATTAAATAATCAATTAAAGTTGTTTTATGTTTTTGCAACTTTTATAATTAGTTTATTTAAATTTACATAGTTTAAAGTTATTGATAAGAATTTTGATTGTTAAAGTATAAGCATATCTTGCTTGCTGTATTTCATATTATGTACCTCAAATAAATAAAATTTTCATTTAGATAACTGAAGAAAATTGTGCAATTTTAAATTTTATTTTAATATTGCAGAGCGTAGTTCAGATGTAGACTTGTATTTAGTTGTTTTAATATCAAGTGAAGATTATACATAATCTTATAATCTGTGTTTAATAAAAGCACCGTTTTGTGTAAAGATTATAAAAATAATTATAATTTTAAGGGATTTTGTAAAGGATATTACTCTCTATTTTTTTTTAAATTTTATTACCACAAAATAATAGTTTTAAATTTAAGTATTAAAAAAATCTATAAATTTGTGATTAATATTTTGTTTAATCAATAATCCTAATAAATTTTTTTTGCCTTTTTTAGTATTTTATCACTTGACTTATGAAGGAGCTGTTGACTTAGACAGGTTTGAAGACTTATTTGCTAATACTGACTTAGTAATGATGTTGAAAATATTTGAATCTTTTTTTTTGGTTATTTGTAAATAAAGAAAAACTTTTATTGAAAATATGCTAATTTGATTTAATTTAATTAATCTTTCTATTCTTTTATATCTTTATATTTAGGTGGGATAGGGGAATTATAGTTTATATATTTTTTTATTAGTTGTGGCAGCCAGCTGATTTAATCAAGAGTAGTCAATTAAATGTTTTATGTAACTGGATCCTAATGACTTCCCCGGCAAAATATTTTTAAATCACAGATTTTATAAAACAGGGAACTATTACCACTTCTAAAGCTTAATATCATTCTATTCATCACACAAAATTAGAAATGAAGCTTAAACTCTAATCTCTATCATATCACTTAAACAGGTGAAATGGCAGAACATCTTTAAAAAAATCTTAAAATAAAATTATATGATACTTTAGCACAATTAATGATAACAGTGTATCTGACTTGTCTCACTACTTTTAATTTAGAATGGAGCTTCAATTTCTCTGAAATTAATTTTTATTTACGAATACAACAAAATTTCAAGCATTTATTGAAAATATCTCTTAAAATGAAAGCTTACCTCACATGAGAAAATAAGATGTATTTTCTGATTTTCATTAACACTAAACCTACCGGCATTTCACCGATACATTGGAACTGCCATTGGAAGCCGGTCATTTGACCGCCTCGTGGTAGCTTTAGTGTTAAAATGGAGAGAAAAAAAAAAGGATGTATAGGACTTATTGCAATTATGAAAACTATCTGAGTTTCATTTGAACAATGATAGATAGTGGGAGAGATGCATTTAAACAAATAGAGAAAATAATTGTATGGCAATGAAATTGATATTACTGAGAAGATAATATTTTGAATTTTAAGTTGATATAAAAATTATTTTTGTTTTATCTAAATTTTATCTAAATTTTGCTTAATCTTTAATTAAATTTTAAAAATACTCACACCCAGTCTCCAGCAACTGTAAAGTTGCCAGGTTGCTGTTATAGTCTATGTATTTTCTGTAGGTGGTTCAAGGTCACATTTTCTACCTCATTATTGGTTATCTGGTACCAGTAACGCGTTAAAAAATGTGACCTTGAACCGCCTACAGAAAATATACAGACTATAGATAGCTAGACCTTATGTCTGGCAAAATGAAAATAAGCAATCACTTAATAGTTGAAACTACTGAGTAATTAAATTTTTAATTGTAAAAGTTTATTATTGCCAATTAATTTAAAAGTGGTATCAGATAAAATAGAATGTTGAATAGTGAAATTGTATTTATTTGGATAATGTAACATAATTTTCTGAAAAATTAAAAGGAACTGAATACTAGCATGCTAATCAGTATACTAGCTAAAATTGATAGAAAAAAGTATTGGGTAAAATTTCTGAAAAAATGAATGAAAAATTTGAGAAACAATAAATAATAATAAAAAAAATATTGAAAAATTCATATAGTGGAAACAAGTAAGAAATAAAACAAGAAGATTTTCCAATTTTTTTTTCCAGGTGATTCTTCAGAGTTAGTGACTATTTTCTAACCTTGAGAAAAGTCAAGAAATCTATCCAAGTTAAAATTAATTCCAACTGATATTTTATTTATAAGGAATAAAATATATGGATTATCCAAATTAATGGAGGAGGTCTTGTCATTTTATAAATATGTATACTTTTGTTAGGATTAAATAATTATAAAGCAATTACTTATTCATTTTAAAAATGGAAATATTTTTAAAAATTGTTTTTGAATTTCTTAAATTTCAACTTATTTGATTGTTTTTATTTAAAGTGTTACATGCAATATTTTTTAGATTTATGATTAATATTCTTTTTTGCTTAGTATAAATGATGTGAATGAAAGATATTCTCTAGAAGTTCAAATTATGGAATTTGGACAAATTCCTAAACAGTTGTTCACAAAACCACATCCTCAAAGGAGATTGCCTTCACCATTAGACAATCTCTCTGATCCTATTCAAAATTTAATTTCTTCTAACAGTAGCAGAAGTAAGTTTTGTATATTTATTAAATTTGTTGGAATACTTAAATGCTTTGAACTGTCAGTGCATTTGTTTTTGAATTATGCTTATTTCTAAGCATTTATTTATTTATATTTTTTATATTTTATCTGAATTAGATTTTATTGGCTGCAACCGAATGATTGCAGATTTTGTTGATAGATATTTTTTGCACATTCTTTTGTTTTGGCAACATGTTTAAAGCAACCTATATTGTTTTCTTATTATTTCTATTTTCACCTCTAATTAGTAAGAAAATCGTATCAATTGATTATTTAATTTTGTTTTTATTCTAGTTTAAAAATGGAAGAATAAGACTTGTATTTCTGACATATATTATTGTATTACTTGCAAAGATGCAGGAGTACTTCGCAATTATATAAAAAGTTATATGCTATATTTGGGAATGAAGTCTTGAAAGAAAGGGAATGTCAAAATTGTTATGCCAAATTTTATTTTAGTAATTTTTTACTGAAAATACGTGCCACACAGGTCATATATTTAAAGTTGATGAGAGCCATGTCCATGCCGTTATCTATTCAGGTCATTGTAACTCACATATTGCATTGAGCTTCTTTGCATTTTCATGATTGTATTGAAGTTCTATGTATCGCATACATGCATTGAAAATAATGCGACTGATTGTATTTAGAAATTCAAATTATGGGTCCCTCATCAGCTTAAGGAAATTCATTTGATGTTACGTATTAGCATCTGTGATTTGCTTCTGGCATAGATCCTTTTTTCAAACAACAGATTGCTGGTAACAAAAAGTAGATGAACAATGTTAATCAAAAAAGACTTTAAGCGGAATGAAAAACCAGTCTGAACAGTATCTAGAGCTGAAATTTACTGATAAAAGATAATATTGTCAATTTGGTAAGATTATGAAGGAATTCTGTATTTTGATCTTTTACTAAGAAATCAAACTTTCAAATGTCTTCTTTCTACAATCTACAATCAACAGTCTACAATCAAAAATTCAAATGTCTACTTTCAACAACTTATCCAACTGAACAAAACAGTTTGTTTGCAGAAAATTCCTTCATATTAAAATGTGTATACATAATTTTTAGTGAATGCAAGAAAAGTAGCCAAAAATGGTAAATCATAAGGGTATAGTTTTCCCAACAGGGTATTGCAAAGTTTCATAAACATTAGGTCATTCATTAAAAATTATTAGAGCAAATTTGGGATGTTTTATCGTATCCACCAAAGCCTTGACCTTGCACCTTCATTTTCCATTTGTTTTGTTCCAGAACTCCTTAACTGGTAACATTTTTGATGGCTATTATTATGTAAACTCTCATTTAATTCAATTTTTTCTGTTGACAAAAAGCACAAGTTCTATAAATGTGCAATTTAGACACTGCCTAAAAGATAATAAAAATTGTCAAAAAAACATGGAAATAACTAATTTAGCAAAGTTATATTTTGAATAAAAAATTTTAAACTATCCTTCTTATTGAATTTTGCAATCACCTAGTTGCCAGCCCAATATATAATATTTGTAATCTACCAATTTGTGCGTAAAAAGAATTTCATACTAATTATAATTTTTATAATAAACAACCATTAAATATATACCTCAAAGATTTAATGAAGTCATTGGCATATATTATTAAAAAGAAAAGCTAGATCTTAAAAAAGGTTTTTTGAAAATGAGGTTTTTCAGGGGAAAAATATCCAGATTACAGAGATTTGGAAAAAGAAAGATGGTTCTAACTTTCTTAATTTATCATTTTGAAAAATGATAATTGATATTTTAACAAAGAAAAAAAAAAGAAAGAAAAGGAAAGAAAATGGTGAAATATTATAGAAAAATGATATTGAAGCAAATGGTTTGGCTTTCAACAGGCACATTTTATTTGTAAATTATTATTTTGCCATGCTCTGTAATCTTTTAAATTTATGAATATCTTTTCTGTTATATAAGAGACAAAAGTTATAAAAATCAAGTTAATAGGAAAATCAAATTAAACCAAATAAAAAAAAAAGAATCCAGCCTGAAGACTTTTTCAAGGGTCATCCTCAGGCAGGGATTCAAAAAAAGGATTTTTTCTGTGAAGGAATGCAGACTAGTCAGTTTAATAATGATTCCTCGCGATCTGAAAATCTCCTGAAATTAGGTCCAAGAGATATATCATTTTAACAGAAAGGAAAATACAAAACAATAAATTAGAAGAATACATCCACTAATAAGCAAAAATACAATAACAAAAATCACATATAATAACACTCAAGCCAGTAATGTAAACAAAAAGGAAAGAACATACCAGCAGCAGACAAAGAAATTTTAAGCTATTGATTGTGATTCCCACTTTTTAACACTTCCAAGCTAACACATTTAAGGTAAAAAAACAATTGTAGAGTCCCAGTGCCATCTATAGTGAGATAATATGCAAGGCAAGTTCTATTTTTATTTTAGGTAACCAAATTTTAATTAACCAATTAATAATTTAATTTTAATTAACTGAATTATTAATTTAATTTTAATTAACCGGATTAACTAACCTATTTTTATTTTAGGTATTCCGAAACTACTTCGTTTCGTTTTCAAAATATTTCTTATTGGATTGGTTACTTTTCTGTTTCTATTTAGACAACTTATAATTTAATCTCAAACACTGATGGTATTTGAAAAAAGGCCAATTACCTTATACATGAAATTAGCCTCAAAGATGCAAAAAAGTTTTAGGAAATATTTCAGAAGTTTGTGTTTTTAAAAGACCCCATCCCCTTTATTGAAATTAGTTGACTATACTGGTACTTAAAAAGAAAAACAGATTTCATACTGATGGAAGTTTAATGATTTTCTTAAATCGCACATTCCATCTGTTAGTTTTTTAAGTGACACTGTTTAAGACAAAGCAAATTCAATTGAACTTTTTTTCAATCTTTTGAGATGATCTGATATTCATCACAGTACTGATGCTGCAAGATATGTATACATAAATGTGTAAAGGAGTGAACAAAGGATTAAAAGTGAAAGGATTAAAAATATAACTCAATGTAGAAAAAAAACAAAAAAAACTACGTTATGTATGGAAATTTTTTGTAGACTTTTATCGATTTATATGTTTTATCCGATTCATAAAGTACATGTGGTAATTATAAAATTTTTCATCTTTGCAAAAATTTAAATTCATAGTTCTATAAAATTTTGAATAATTTTAATTATTAATCTTGATCTTTTGGTAGTTTTTAGAATGCTATTTTGTAATCATAGATATTTTACAAAGGTCCATAAATTAAAAAGAAGTAGTATGCATGATTTTATTATATTTTATATAATAAAATCATGCATATTTATTATATTTTGCTTATAATTTTTTATTAGCTTCATCTGTATCAAGTACCAGATCTGAATCATCATCAAAAAGATGGAATAAAGATGTTACAAAGCTTACACTTTGTTTCGATTGCAAAGGACACAAAGAGTTAGTTTCTATTTCATTTCTGTTGAATTGATATAATACTTTGTATTTGTATAATGTATTGCTTAAATTTGCTAGTATAATTTTCATTTCTAAAGAATCATTTTAAAATTATATATTTTCAGAGTCATCACTGATGTTTGCATTACCAGAGATAAAAAACACATCTTTTCTGTTTCAAAAGGTATGGTGTATATTCTTATTATTCCACTTTAATATAGTTTTCAAATAGATTTTTTTTACATTATATGTTTGTCTTTATATTATGTATGAACTAGAACTGTTATATTTTTGCTCCAGAGAGTTTAATTTTTATGAACTAGTCACATGTATATGTGAAGGCAGGTAACAATCAATTAATAAAAGCAGTTGTGCTTGTTTGAGGTTCAAACTCGCAACCTCAGGGTTCATAGCCGAGTAACATAACCATTAGACAAAAGTGATCACTCCAGTCTGGAGGTTCTTATCTGGCTTATGATATTACCACCACACATTCATATATTGAAGTTTTTGAGATTATCAATAAAGAAACAGCCAGTATAGTTATTCTTAACAGATCATTTCTTTATATGTATTTTCAATTTTCTACTGTTTTTATTCTTATTAAATAAAATTAGTGCTACAGAGATCATAGTGCAGTATTGAATAATTCTTGGAGTAATTTTACATTATGCTGTGCCATATTCAGTATTTAGAATTAATGACTTCAGAATAGTCTTCAGTATTATTTCATGCTGACATTTATGCATTTTAAAAGGAAAAAAAGCCATATATAGAATAACTAAAAAAAAAGTGAAACAAGTGTTAATTTCTCTAAATATTTCATCTAGCTTCTTCTAAATATTTCATCTAGCATATGCTTTCAATCACAAAGTTTCATTTAATATGATAGATAATTGTATGGAAATACTTTAGCTTCTATATAAAATAAAAAGCTAAACCAATTAAATTTTTACACAGTAAGATGAAAGTGTTAATCTATGCACACAAAAAATTTCTTGCCTCTATAAAAATTGCAGAAATATGCTTAATTTTAAATTTAGAGAGGTTTATCTCAAATATAGATGAAAACAATTGCTTTAGAAATGTTATTTGATTCAATACAGTAAAAAACTGCTGTATGCAACTCTGTCAAAAATTACAGGATGGTTATAAGTGAAGAGCAAGTGTTTGTAGGACTATTAAGGAAAAACTATTTGCTGCATGTTCAAGAAACTTTACAATTGTATTATTTGCTGCACAAGGAAATAAATACTAAATAAGTTCATTTTTTTTATAGAGGGCATTATTATGTGGATGCTACTTTGTAGATAGAAATTATAGCATATTTTGCATTGATAAAAAAATATGAAAACTGAATTATTACAATATATAAGTCTTCAAATCCAATCAAATGCTGTAGATGCAAGACAATGTGATACATAGTAGCATTTAACGCTTCCTGGTGAATTTTTTTGAACATTTATAGTAATTCTACTTTTTAAATCAATGACAGAATAATGTTTGTCTTTAGAGAATGCATTCTTTTAAATATCCCCATAACTTGAAATCTCAAGGATTCAAATCAGGTGAACGGGGTGGCCAAGCATTTGGGAAACATCTGCAAAGTATGCGATTTTCACCAAAAGTTTGGCGAAACAGTTATTTAGCAGACTGAGCAATATGAGGTCAGTTTCTACCTTGCATAAAGGTTTCTGAATTTATGCATTTTCTTTTTTGGAAAGCAGGAATCACATTATTTTCTAAAATTTTACTATAAACTTTTGTCTATTATGGTATTGCAAACTAACTGTGTTGGTTTAGAATTTTCAAAAAAAAAAAAAAAAAAAGTATTACAATTACACAAATCAAATACCACATCAAATTGTCATAAACATTACATTCAAAGGCTTTCTAGAAATAACAAACAGTTTGGTTGAGCACCATATCCTACAATTCTGTATATTGTTTTGCCTTGATAAAGTGAAATGTTCTTCATCTGTCCACAAAATCTTTTGAATCCATCATGTGTCATCATCAGTTTTGGAAAGAATGAAGTTGACAAAATCAATTCTTTTATGTAGATCTTCCAGTTTAAAATGTAGCACAAGACTTTGTGCTTGTTCATCTTCAGTATTGATAAAGTTCTTGCTATACTTCTAGTGCTTATATGTCCTTACCTTACTAATACTGAATCAATTTCTTCCACAACTTCTTGACTCACAATTCTTCCAAAAAGCTCTTTGAATTTTTAATCTAAAAATCATTTTTTTCAAAGCATTCACAATCAATTTTTTCTCAAATCTATAAGATGGTGATATTCTTTTAAAGCGCAAGTATAATTGCTTTCCTTTTGGTAAAAGCATTTCACTAACAAAACTTGTTCTATCTTTGATAAAGTCATGGCAGCAATTTCAAGATACTCTTATTACTTTTATAAGCAAAAGGTTTTCAAAATTAAAGTGGTAGACATTTTGACATAATTAAGAAAGAAAAAAAAATCTACAGTCTATAACACCATCTATATAAAAAAAAAAGAAAAAAAAAGAATTTTTTAATTGTATAATTCATCTCCTAATACTACAGTTATTCCAAATACCAAGTTTTTTCTACTTACTCAAAATAATTTTTCTTCAAGAATTCTCCAATACCTGCACTTTAATTATAATTACATTGTATATTGTTTAATCATCACTTGATTGAAAGAAGTGATTGAATGATTTGAAAAAATTTGCTTATTATGCATACTGTTACTCACTTTATTTATTTGACAGCTACAACTTTGACTTAGTAAAGAAAAGAAGATAAATCAAACATTTTAATTTACTGAGAGAAGTAAAGCAATTCCAGAATGGGAAATAAAATTCTTTGTTTGTTTGTACACATGATAATAAGATTTTTTTTTTTTTTTTAAATAACATACTTCAATATTGAGGCATGTTTTGAAATGCTGATGATTTGTGCTGCTTGCTATCATAATGCAGTTGCACATGCATGAGAGTATTGTTAGAAGAATGGTATTTTGTATAAGTATTAAGGTGCATATTTTGAACAGTTTTGGGTGATACTTCAGTAAATATATTATTTGATATTTTTAAAAATTTACCAAGAGAGTAAAAAATGCATTATTATTTTCTGATTCAGTCTTTTTAATAACCTATTGTAAAATGAGAATTATTCATGAAATGCACTGGGAAAAACTCATTTAATTGCCATTTTGAGGTATGAAGAAATGGTCTAAGTCAATATGTATGGTTTTTAGTATCTTTTCAAAATTTTGTTGATAAAAACATGAAATTTTGTGTATGAATCGATGATTGTTAGAGAAGTATTTTACTAAGTGACACTTATAATATGGAAATTTTTATAACATGTAGACCATGTAGAATTTCAATTTATCTTTTTACTATCAAGTTCCACAGATATCAAAGCATGTTCATGTAATTGTTCATCTAATTTAATGAAACTTTGTAACTTAAAGAATACATCTAGGTGCAATATTTAAGGAGTTAAATGTTTGTTTCACATTTTTTTGGACTTTGTATACACCAGTAACTTGAACTAGTTACTGAAATTATTTTCTCATCAAACCCATACGAATCATCAATTGTCAGTTGCCAGTTTCTGGTGCATGTGCCTGTAATTATTGTTTGTGTTATGAAAATTATTTGATTCCTTGATATCTGCCAAAAAAATATTATTTTGCAAAATGAGATTTTTTCAAATCACCATTTTACAATTCAAATTATTATTTTATTTAATGATTCTAATTTAATTGGTATGAATTTCTCCCTTAAATTTTAAAATCTGTATATACATATAATATTAATAATACTTTTAAATGCTATAATAAATATCAAACTGATTTCATTGTTTTATTAAATTGCATAATCCCATTGTATAATTTTTTTTGATGTATTAACTCTAAAAGTAGATATTCATTTTTTCCCCTCATAATTTGATATCGCATACTAATATGAATGAATGATATTAGAATATGGTATTTACATTATATATATATATCTTCTCCAGTCATCTTGATGCATCTTGGTTTTTTTCTTTCAGAAATTAGCAAACCTTCTTACAATGAAGTGCTTATAAATTTATTTCGGTGCACATTTCTTTCAATGCATCTTTAAATTTTTTTGTAATGTTTTTTATGTTTAGGATCCCAGAGCGAAGGTTTTTCTTCTTTTTTTAATTACAGCTAATTTAAGTAAATTTTCTTCTGGCTACTTCATAATTAAAAAAAAGGTGAGGGGGACAAGTTATTAGAAATAAAATGAAGTATTCTTTAATTTGAAGCCAAGAGCATCAAACTAACAAATGGGGAGCACCTTGAAATTGTTACAGAATCAAATTTCTAGATTCGTTAGAGGTTTGGAAGGAACTAACTACCTATGAACATGTTCCAATGTGGGCTGAGAAATTCTTTGTATTTGTTGAAAATTAACAAGATATGGATTGTTGTAAATGATTCATGAACCATATGTTTGTTGCTAAAGCCCCCACCCTACTTTGTGAACGAGCAGCTCATGTACCATTGGCTTACAAGTGTTTTTTTAAAAATGAATCTTGGCACTACTTAAACTTTGTTGTATGACAGTTATAAAGTGGTAGAATTATTTATCATTTTTTATTACAAATAATATTTATGATATCGTCAAAATAATTGTACATTTTTATTTATTGGTTTCATTAAAATGACCATTAAATGTATTGTATACAAATTACATAGTATACTTGATGAACAGCATGTCATATTTAAAAAATAATTTCATAAGCAAAGTAGGAAAAAAAGGAAAAAAAAATATTTTAAGTATTGTATGATACTGTTCATAATTTCTTAAAAACTGGATTTAAAGCTCGACATACAAACATGAATAATATATATGTAATATTCTAGGTGCATCATGAAATTGCACGAACTTCAAAAATTCACAATTAAAGAAATAATGCTCATAAAAATTTTGGTTTGCAGGAATACAATCAGAGAGACAACTCTGGATTTTTTTCCCATATGTAAAAAAAATGATTCCAAAAGTAACTGTAAACTTCACATGTTTTACTGAGGTGTTTTGTATAAATCAGGCAAGCAATAAAACACCTGGCTGGAATGGATTCATCATTTAATCCTTACAAACTTGCTGTTATTACCAGATCTAGCGGCAGTAATTGAACATTTGATGAATCCACAAATATTGTATTGCAAAAGTTTTGCATAGATAAATGACTGAAGGTGCAAAAAAGCCTTACTTCATTAAATGAGATACTGAATTTAGTGAAACCTTTGAAGGAAATAGGGAGTTTAAATGAACATCCATGAAATGGCAGATCATTGTTGTCTTTTGTTTTTTATGATTTAAAATTGTCAATCGTGTAAATCCAGTTAGCAGCGTTGTTTGTTTTTATTTTCTATTAATTGACTTGCTGAGTTGAGTGATTTTTGTTTTATGAATATTATAAGTTATAACGCCATAGCCAATGAGAATTGTCTATGACATCGTGACCAAGAAGATATAGTAACATGTTTTTAACTACTGCATACCAACAGTGTATACAAAATTTTTAAGTACAGAAGAATAAATGGAGTGAATTGTGATATTTTTATTGTCTTACATTTTTGCTTATTTCAAATTTAAATTAACTTTTTTATGGCAGAATAAGTAGTCATTTTGATACAAAAGTAATCCACAACTTAATACCACTTCCCAATACTCATCCAAGTTCTAAAAAGTGCAGCAAAGACATCAGCAAAAAGAAGCTAAGCTTGTAAGTTATTGCTGGGGATAACAGCAAGAATTCTGAAATTGTTAATTTGACATATTCGGAAAAGAATCTTGGATCCATATATATATATATATATATACACAAGATATAGACTTTTTGGCAGTTATTATTAACAGATACAGATGAAAGACTAAATTTTGCTGCAAGAGCACTGGTGCGTGACCTACAATAGTTGCTGAATATTATTTGGACGGATGAAACCCATTTTTCAGGCATAGTGATGTCAACATGCAAAACAGGAATATCTGGACAAGTCCAAACTCTTGTGAGTGCTGACAGAGCTTTTGTATTTTCTTTGTGGTTTTTTGGTGTAGTTTTCCTTCCTCTTTCATTCTAGGCCCTTGTTTGAAGAGCGTTGTTCTGTATCCAGCTGGAAAACCTACACAGTCACTGCAGAACTGTATGTTATGTTTTTTTGTATGACCACATTGTGCCTCCTGTATTGCAGCAAAAGCATTTATTACCTATTGTCACCTTCAAACTGGATGGTGTCCTGTCCCACCTTTCTCATGAAGTCAGGACGTTTTTCTGTTGGACACTTTCAATTAAGACAGAATGATAGTTGAAGTTATTATTTTAAGTTGTCCTCACAATCACTGGACTTGACCTGGCGCATTTTTTTGTTGTGGAGATGCTAAATCATAACCAATAGTCTTTTGTGTACCAGGGCTTCCCAGCCAGTTTGATGGAACTGAAAGATACCATTTGATGGACTTTCAATAGTATCGATGCTGACATTCTATACTCGGCTATAATAGTCATAGTGACACTCCTTACTTGCCTAATACCTTGTGATACTACTTCTGTTGAATATCTTTTATTTTAAAGTGAATGCACAAGGTCATGTATTGTGATTTGTTTCATAGCTTGTTTGTATTTTCCTGATATGCATCAAACATCTCAATATGATGTGTTAATGCCTTCTTTCAGTTACTTTTGGAGACACTTTTTTATACATGTAAAAAAAAATTCCAATATCCTTCTGATCATATCACATTAATTGAAATATTTTCTACGCATTTCTTTTTTATTATGAATTTTTCAATTTTGCATGATTTTCTGATGCGCCTTGCATATGTATGTATGTATGTACTGAAAAAGTATTAATACCTTTTTTTTTCTAAATTAGATGGTCTTCTTAAAATGTATTCTTTAGAAGAAAAAAGACAATTAAGAAGTATCAATGTATATAACATGGTAATTATTATTTATTATAAAAATATTATGATATATAATGTAAAAATATTTGATAAATAATGTTAATTTATTAATAGTTGCTATTTAGCTGTTTTCGTTATTATTATTAGGATCTTGTTTCTAAATAATTTCTAGGAGGTAATGAATTCAGTTTGTCCACTACAATTAATCATCACAATTGTTTCCACTTGTCAAATTTATTTTGAAATGCCTTTTCACATTAAAAACTTAGCCACTTAGTTGCAGGGTTGCCATGGCACCAGGAGAACTGGAAAAATGCAGAGAATTTTAAGTTTCTAGTTTCTTATTTTTCCATTTAAAAAATGCTGATCTCTGAATGTTGCAAGAATAAAATATCTTAGCATAAAAATGAAATAAATTTATAATTTCGGAAACTCACTCTTTTTTAACTCATTCCCTTTTTTTTTTCTGTATAAATCAATTTAATTTTGCGTGACTACTATAGCCGCATAAGAGAATAGGATAAATTTCCCCAGCAGAAAGAGCAACATTAAATATGCGAAAGCATTGCAGTGGTTAGTCACTCACATTTGAATTTATTGATTATTTGAGAAATCATGAACCTATTGAGAGTAGTTTGGAGAATTTTTTAAAACAATGAATTGCTCAAAATCTGTTTTTAGTACAGATTGGACGGATCAAAGCATGAGCTTACTAATTTTGCTGAATGGTTGAGAAAAGTCCCGCAAAATCCGTTTGCTGCATACTACTTGCTTTTTAAAATGATAATAACCTTAAAAAAAAATAGGAAAACACTCTCATAGTAGTCATGCCAAAAGAGGAAAATAAAACTTTATGCCTGTTCAAAAAATCATAATTGATGTTGGACTTCGTATCAAAAAGGTATACAAGAGAAGAGAACAGGCGAAATTTGACGAATACGCTAATTTCGAACGTTTTAATTCAAGAACAGTAATTTAAGGCTGATTTATTGACATTAAACTTTGTTGCATCACATTTGTCATTTTCTGCATTCTATTGGTATAGCAGAAATATTTTCACTTGTGTCACTGATAGCAAAATAAACAAAAAGTATAATTGAGGTCAAACAAAAATGTATATTATTTGTTACAGATTAGCTCCATTTTTTTCAACAATCTTTTAAGAAATCTTTAAACAATAAAAAATGTATAACATACCTTGATGAAGCTTTGAACTGCATTTCACAAAAATACCAAATGAATCTTGTAAGATATTGGTGAGAATCAGTCTCCGCAAGATATTCGAGTTCAGTATTTTTACAGATACCATTGCTGAAGAACTGTTTGCGAATTTTAAAGAAGTTATATCAAGTTTGGACATATATTTACTTTTACAAATTAGTAGGGATGGACCAAATGTAAATTAAAAATTTTTAAAGTATATCAAAGAAGAACTTCAGTGCAAAAATGATTGTAAAGTTTTAGATCTTGGTATTTGTGGACTACGCATAATCATCCATTGAGTGTTTCAGTATAAACATAAATCTACTGAATGGGGAGTAGATATTATTATAAGAATAATGTATAGAATATTTAAAGATAGTCCAGCTAGACGTGCTGATTTCTTGGAAGTCATTCATTCTTCTGAATTTTCATTGAAGTTTTTTTCTTTCCACTGGGTAGAAAATATCAACAACATACAGAAATACGTAGATTCCAATATTTTTTTTGGATCTACTACAAGTGATATAATAAATGCTTGCCAGGATAAATTGATTCTAATAAAATTAGCTTCTCTTATATTGTTCATATTATTCAGCCTTCAATGGTGCCTTTCTTATATGAAAATCTTTTCATTTTTGTTAAACAGTTAATGAAAAACATTCACAAAAGAAGCATAATCGAAGAAGTAGAAACATTCAACACTTATTTTTGATAGAGCTCCTAAAAATCTAAGGCTGAGAAAAAATACCGGTAATAGAATAGCAATTATATGCTACCTAAATAATAGTGGAGATACTAAAACTGAAAAAAGAAAAGAAAAGAGGCTTTCTATTAGAGTATTTTATATTTGTGGGAATACTATAAAAATATTTGAATGCATGTCCAAAAATGTTAATGTTTTAAAAACTGCGTCTTATTTAAATCCATATTCATTGAAGAACCTTGCTTTTTCTACTCATTACAACATGGAGTATTATTATTCCATAATAACTAACAAATGAGCACTTTTCGCATATTTCCTCTTATATTGCATATACATACAGAGAAACCCTGCAGTTTCTTTCCAATCTAGAAATATTAACGCTATCTTTGAAACTTTTTATAGGCCTTATCTTCTTGTTCATTGATGGAAGACGGTCGTACAGTTATTGTTGGTTCTTGGGACAATTATGTGTGAGTACTTTTTTAAACATGAATATTAAATTTATATTGTGTTAAGGATTGCTATAATATATGGTGAAAATGCATGTATTGTTTTATATTCTTGTTCATTCATACACATTTCTGTAATAAATCAGCATCTTCAAAGTGAAGGGGGGAAAAAAAATGAGATCTGTAGAATTGCAAGAAATATGTGGAAGGGTTTTGTCTGGTATTTTTTTGATATTTTATTTCAACTACAAGGATTAATTTTTTATCTGATTGTTTCTCTCTGATAGCTTTTAGATTAGTTTGTATGTAAATATATTTTCATTTAAAGTGGCTTTTGATGCAAGTTAATTGTGAATAAATTTTTTCTTCTGTGAATCAATATATCAAAATTTTATATTTATTTTTACATAGCAGTTGCATTTTGTTTTTGTCATTAAGATTAAATTCTTTTTTTAATTCTTTCTTTAACATCGCTATACTTAAAATATATTGTGGATAATTAAAGCAATATTTTAATAATCTATGAAATGAAAATTAGATATAGTTTCAAATAATTGAAAATATTTATGTGATTTACGTATATGTGTAAATCTTAATGCAGTTATTTTCAGAATTAATAGCTATGAAATTTGTTATTTTTTAATTTATATTTCAAATTTATTCAGACTATATTTAAAGAATTCTAGTATTTTTAAATGCATATTGGCATTTGTAGTCAATCCATTGTATTATTTTCATTGAATTACTATTAGAAATTTTGCATTTTATTGATTACTTATTTTACAGTTCTAATAGGAAAACATTATTAATATTAAAAGCCAGAAAAATGGCCATTATTTCAGTGTTTTCTAGTATCAAAGTATATATTTAACTAAGAATAAAATTTATGTTGTATTTTAAATTTTTTTTTCTTTTATCACTTATTGTAGGCTGTATTGAGTGCGTTATGAATTCAATTGCTTTGTTTAAAAAAAGTTAATTGCTTTTTTAAAATCTTTTTATATATATACTTGGTTTCACATAAAAAGAAATTTTTTATATTAATCATGGAATTTTTTTTTCTTGACTCTTATCTGTGGAATTTATTTTATTGTATTGTATTTAATTATGGAAATGTTATTATATTATATATGTGGAGAATCTGATTTTATTAACAGTTTATTGCAAATTTATTTTCAGATATTTATATAATGTTGAATATGGAAAACTTTTAGCTACAACTATGGCTCATGATGATTGTGGTGAGTGGCACTACTTCCTTATTCACTCTAAATATTTACAATAAAATTAAATTATTTACAATATATTTTGTTACAAAAATTGTTAAAAAGTTATTATGAATTAATCTCATAATTTTATTTTAATATGAAAGGATATCATTCAGATGAACTTTTAAAAAAACATTTGTAAGATTTGAGTACTATTAAATAAAAGTAATTATATAGCTGAGTCATTTTGCATATATAGTTATAATTGAAGCTTCAATTTATAATTTTAATGCATTTAAGCTTATTGATTTCAAAGCATATAAATTTAGTATATTTGCAGAACTTTTAATTTAATTATTAAATTAATAAATGTAATTAAACTTTTAATTAATAATATAATGTAGCAGAATAGAGTCATTGCATATAATTATTAGGATATTTCTTCAAATTCTTTCTTTATTTTTTTACAAATAGCTGTTGTAGTAAAATTTTTATTAAAATGTTTTTAATGTGTTTTTATATAATTTTTAATTTAATATTTATATTGGAATTTCATAAAAGTGTAACACTTTTGAATTAAATGTCTTGAATATGGTTTTTAATGCTTATGCCATTTTTGGAATTTCTGAACAAATCTAACGAATCATGAAGTCATAATTTATTTTTGTCATCTATAAAGAGTATTATCATTAGATTGCATTGTAATTGTCTTCTTACATTGTTTTGTTGCAGATTTATTATAAGATGAAGACAAAAATAATAAAAGTTTTTCTTTTTAGTATGCTTCCAATCATGCTTATGTTTTTTTTTTCTGAACAAAAGCATTAAATATTGTCAAATGTTAAAGTAAAATTGAAAAAAAAAGCCTCATTTTTATTGTCTTTTTTTTAGTAACTGATATATGCTTTAATAATGGCTTGCTTGCCACTGCATCTCTGGATTCTACAGCAAAAGTATGTTTTCTAATTATTATTTTTTAATAATTTATTCACAATGTGGGGAATTGACAATGAGGGGATTTGAAAATAGCAGTATATCCTTAATATAATTATAATATATTGTTAACTGAATCAAATAACTTAATCACTAAGAATTTGTTATCAATTTTTAAAAAAATGTTAAAACATGATATCCAGTTACAAAGTAATCAATGAATTTAATTTGCAAAAACAAACTGAATGAGCAATTTATTCACTTTAAATTTTTCTTGAGATTTTTCAGAATGCATTGTTTTGAAAATGATGATGACGGAGAAAATGTAATACAATAATGCAATAGATTAAAATGGAACAGACTGAGAAATATTTGAAATTTTGAATTACGGATTTGGAACAGAATAAAATGTGTTTAAAACCTATCTTTATCACGAAAGAAAAAAAAACTGCCTTTATCACCAAAATTTAGAAAATGAATGTGAGGGAGGCAGAATATTGAAAGAAAGGGTATCAATTGACATTTTAAGAATTTGTATTTGTAATATATTAAAACAATTTGTGAAGATAAAAAAAAAATGTAATCATGGTTCCAAAACAGAATAGTTATAGTAACTGCCACTTAATGTGATCATTTTGGAATTAAAAAATTTCAATATTATTAACTAATTAATAATAATAATTGAATTAGATAAAATCAACTATATTTTGTTCACATCAATGGGAAAATAATAATAAAAAAATCAGTTATCTCGACTATCTACAATGTATTTCAAAAAATAGCAATTAATTTTCAACAGTCACTTATTGATAGTTATTCTTAAGCAGTTCACTTATATATTGCTCATACTCTTATTTTTTAAAGCTTATTTTCAAATTAATTTTTTTTGGTTCCAATTAAGAAAATGCTTGATTAATTTCTATTGTTGTGCGAAGTGTTTTCTTCAACACATTGGTACCTGTCCAAATCATCAATGCCTGTATATTATTTGATTAAAAAAAGGGTCATGATTTTTGCAAAATTTTATAGAGAAATGTCAGTGGAAATTGTAACTGCAACACAGAGTTGCAACAACTCATTTTTGATAAATTTTCTTATCTTTTAAGAATTTCGATTTTGTTTTCAACACTCACATCAGTTTTTGTTATATTTTTTCATTTATAATCTAATATAAGGTAATAATGGTTTAGGATTGTTTGATAGATTTCAAGACTGATCTGACAATATAGCTGTCCATTTGAACCAATCCAAATAGATCTAGTTTAATTAAAAGAATGTAAATTGTATTATGGGAAAAGTAATTTCTATCTATTTGTTTCCTTATAAGTGAAACAAAAAAGTGCCATAAACATCAATCATTAATGCTGATTGAAAAAAAGATTCTATTGATTTTTTAAAAACATTTTAATATGTCAATTCAAGACTTGATAATTTTAATATTATTAAATGAATAATAACATTAATTGTGGCATATATTGTATAAATATTTTTACTAAAGTGAAAAATAACTCAAGTTGCTTGTGAAGTATATCATTTTTGTCAACTAAAATATTTTCAAATAGGATTCTAAATCCTTTAAAAATAATTAAATTTGTGCATAATTCAGCTTTAAATGTTAATTATTAATAATATTTTTTTGTGATGAAACCTATCTTTTATTGTATTTAAAATTAATGTTGGTTAATTTTGTGAATTTTTTTTATAGTTCTAAGTTGCATAGAAATAATCAATTATGTAATTCAGCAATTATAGTGCTAATTACAATTTTCTCTGTATTGCCATCTTATATTTTCACTGACTATAAAGAAATAAATTGTATATAACAAAGAATTTAAAATTTCCTTTTAGATTTGGAGATATGAAACAGCTGAAGGAATGCGTCCGACTTTCAATTTAAGTGTTAGTATGAACTTTCTATTCTATATCTTCACAATTCCTGAATTTTCAAATTTAAATGATGTTTGCTAGAAAATGGCAAGAAATACTTGGAAGGTTAATAAAGAAAATTCTGCTGATTTGAGAATTAATCATCCATTTAATTTTTAATTCTTTCATCATTAATAGTAGAAAGAAAAATGTCTACTTACCATTTATGCAAACCCATAAAGATGTTTTCTTATTAGAATTTATGTGTATGAGGGATTGATTTGGTTGAATGATTACTGATAGACCATATTTGTGCATAATTTCAGCTCTTTTCACATCTAGGCTATTAAAATTGTTTAGTACATTGTAATTTAAAATTACTCAATATAAATGTAATCTGATCTTTTGTTTGTGTTGTAGCATTAAAGCATTAAGGTTCTACTTCTTTCGTATTTTTAATTTTTTGAAGTTTTAATCCTTTTGCAGATTATATCTCTTATGTTGTTATTATATAGCAATATGCATGAGATTTTTTAAATGCATTTTTATATTCTGCTATTAGCAATAGCAATATATTCTAATATTAGCAATCAATGGATATTGATTTTATTTTGTAATTATTTGAAAAAGGAGGAATCATTTTCCTGCTTGGTTGTTAAAAGTTTTGGCCTTGAGAAGGGGATTGCTAGGTTTGTTTCTAGATTTCACTTCCTATCTGAAAGTAAATGAGTTTGAATAACGATATAATTGTTTTATCCATCATTTATTACAAATTTAAATTCTTCAAAAGCATTCTGACTTATTAATACCTTGTAGTATATGTTCATATATTTGCTATGCAAAAATTAATTATTATTAACTATTTGATTTATTATCTTACTGTAGTGAATGCATAAATGCAAAAGCCTGCTATGCACAGCCATTTAACAAATCAAAAAAGTGAAGAATCAAATTAATTTTAGTTATCAGTTTGTGAAATGGGATTAAAATAGTTCCGTTAGTGATTATGTTTGAATCATACTTCTGTTATAAGCCATCACTTTTTTATGGTAACTTTCAAAAAATCAAAATGAGATGTATTGTATGGAGAATGGTATAAAGTTATGATTTCTTTTTGTCGAGCTGTAAAAGAAATACAAAGTATAGATAAATATGTTAACAGGAATCCAAATATGGGATTATTCATCATGAATGCCCATTTCATACTTATCCTTTAGTTAGGTCTCTATTGCATTCTATTTATATTGGAGCTGGGTTTTTTTAAATGTGACGAGTTTGGATCATGGTGTTAACTGCCAAAGGTGATTAATTTTTTAATTATTTGTTGCCAATCTTTCAAAACAATACTACGGAATTTTGCATTTGATGAACAT
>JAPMOR010099738.1:80149-152991 GCA_026543865.1 Argiope aurantia
ATGTGTGATATTGTTGCATATTTTTTATTTCTATGCAGATAACTTTGCTATCATATAAATAAATGCCTTGCTGATAAATTGATTAGTGCTTTGTACAATTATTTTCAAACGCTTAATGTAATATTTTTTTTTTGTACAAAATGCACGACTGAAAATTATTGTTGGTTAAAATGTAGAACTAGAAAATTATCAGCTTGATAAATTTATTATTGCCGTTCACTACTATAATTGATAATTTTTCATAAGCAGGGCAACATTAAAATGCTTTAAAATCATAGAAATCATAGTTTTGGAAAATTTTCTATAATCAAATGCAAATATGTCACTTAAGTGAATTAGCAATTTGAAGCAAAGAATACCACTCACCTCCTCCCCCCCCCCAACAAAAAGGAAATGCACAGAACATTTACTATCATCTAAACATATATTGTTAAATGTAAAGGGAATGAAAGGTCTCTAAATGAATTATTGATGCAAAGAATCTCATATAAAAGTTTAGTTTAAAAAGATCTGTAAATTAGAAAAAAAGAAGAAAGAATTCCCTTGGAAAATAGTTTAGGATTCATTTCTTTCTTCAAACTGCTATTTCCGTTATTATTATTTCAATTAAGTTGACAAACCAAATGATCCTATTTTGTAAATTTAGATGAAATATTTAATTTTTATTCTGTTTATAAATTTCAGGCAGAGCTTGATCACGAATCTGGTGTATACTGTCTTGATGTAAATGAAAAAAATACCATTCTTGTTACTGGAAGTTGTAGTGGTTATATTTATATATGGGATTTGAATTCATATGTACTCATAGGACAGCATCAATGTAAGCTCTTTGTTTTTCTAGCATTCTTTTTTAACTTTTGTCTGTTACTTAAATAATGTAAATTATTAATAACAGGAATGCAAGTGCATATAAATTTTAAATGCAGGAGGTACTTCAGCATTTTCTTTATTATACAAAAGCAAACGATTTTAATTTATTGTTACAATTAATTAATTATAATAAAGTTCCATTTAAGTTTTTTTTGTACAATTTCCTAGAAAATTTTCATTTGCTATTTGCTTATATAAAATTATTGAAGAAAATGAAGATTCTAAAAGTGATGAAGAATAATTAGCTAAAATATATACCCCCTCCAAAGAAAAAAAGCACATTAAACAGAATTTTTTGTAAAGGTGTTAAAGAAGTAATGGGACTTAAAAATATATTTGCTTTTTCAAGTTTTGTTGTGTAATACATCTGATGTCAAAGTGAGTGAATAAGTTCATTTTGTGACAGTCATATAGAAGTGCACATTTTCTCTTGTAATGAAGCAAATATCATTGTTGAAACATTATTTATCTATTTGTTTCTGCAAAGGTTAAAGCTTCTAATTAGCTCACAAACATTTTGTAATATCTGGTACACGTATGATTTAAATTACTTAACATTTAACTTTGTGATTTGCCATGAGATGTCTCTTACCTATTGAATATTAATTATAACTTTAATTATAACATTATTTTTAAAAAGCTTGGTTATATCAAGCCCATAAATAATTTTTATTTGTTTAATTCTATAAATTCCAATAATGGATAAATTTAAATAAAAAATGATTCATCAATTTTTTTTAATTCCATGGAAGTCATTTATTTTTGCTGAGTCCACCTATGTTCATTCTATTATATTTGGTATATTTATTTGTATCAGATATGTATATTGAGTCTTGGAAAAAATTAAGGAATCATCAAATCTATCAAAATTTAATTCCACTGCTTGATAGATTTTGATGAATCATACTTATTCATTCAAGTTATTATTATGTGAAACAAAACTGTTTGGAACCCTAAAATATCTCAGTTATGTGGCCAAATTTTAGCCAAATCAAGACTTCTACAAATTTTGCAAACAGAATCTGGCAATATATAATTAAGTAATAGGAAAATATAAGATATAAACGAAAAATTTTGAAAATTATGCATTTTTACAGTTTTTAACTGATTAATGAAAATCTTTTATTTTTAGTGCTTCATATTTAATATACACATTTTGAAATACATTTGACTTTTTTTAGTTCACATGGGTGTCGTATATGATGTTAAATTCAGTCCAGGTATGTAAACGTTACATGTGGCTTCACTTGATTTTACAATTATTCAGTATTTTTTGTTTTTGTTATTATTTAAGAAGGTTGTTTATTAAAATAAATCAATCACCACATTAAAGAAATTCAATGTTCATCCCTTCTCTTTAATTATCAGTGATGTTTGAAGTGCAGGTATTAACTATATACATTTGATTGGTTAAAATAAAAGATTGTGAATTAAAAACAAATGTCTTCTTACTTCCTTGTGGGAAGAAGTTATCTAAATTTCTTTTATGTTATTTATTATTATATATGTGTTGTTAAAGGAATATTTTATGAGTAGAATGTATTAATAACCATTGATAGCTCTAAAAATTTTTACAGCTTTATAAATCATTTTATTTGCATAGATAGAATAAATTCATTTTAGATTTTACTAAAAACTTTTCTTCCAAATTTTTCTGCCGTTTTGCATTTGGATATTCTGCTTACATGTATACTGCTGAATTTGCAAGCAAGTAACAAAATAAATTAAATTAGGTTTTTCTTTTTATTGGCAATGCTACATCTGAAATAATAATATTAGATGAATATCTTTGTAATGGCAGGAATTCATTTAGTTTGTGTATTATATATATATATATATATATATGCCTTTATTTTTGTATTTCAGATTTTGAAGATAAATAATTTTCTACATAATTTACAACTGTGAATAAAATTACCTTTTTTTCCCTGCTGTGTTTTTAGAAATAAAGCATAATCAAAATGCATTATTTTGTCTTGACTTTTTTAGATGGCCAAAAAGTAGTTTCTTGTGGTGGTGATAAGACTTTAAAAATTATAGATAGTCAAACAGCTACTTTGCTTTTTAGTACAGAAACAAAGGAAGATCTGAGGTAAGTTCACACTACACTTAGTGAATTTTTAAAACAACAATGAATAGTAAGATTTGAATATTTTTAATTTGTGTCTGAAAAAAAAAATCGGTATTTAACTACCTAAATAGAAAATTGTTGCAATTAACTAGTTGAGAAATTCTATTTTTCTAAGTTTAATGCAAATCAGCTTAAGCATATCTATTCATAAACATATTCTAAAAATATGAAGCAATTTCTTTAAAAAGCATCTTTTTAATTGAGCTATCTTGATATATATTTGAAATATATGCTGTTTTATCATCTGTGGAATCTTGATTCTTTGCTTGGTGTACATTTATTTTGATCTTATAGGTCAATATTTCTTTTAGTTTCCAAATTTATTTTACAATCAGTCTACCAGTTATTAATACAGCAAAGTTGATTAAGAATAAATGAACTTGATATGTGTAGAATTGTTTTGGATGATTTTGGGTGCTATGTGTGGCTTTTATTGAATAAACCTGGATTTTTGATGATAGTTCTTCTTATATTAGGAGAATTTAATCATTTATTTAGGTAAATTATTTTTCATTTATTTCAGTGTTTTATTTTAATAAAACAAGTTTCACTATGTTCGTGAAGTTTTAAAGGATAATCATCAATTCTGTCATTATTACCACAATGTTATTGTAAACTCAAACTTGTTCATATTTGTGAAAAATTTTCTGCTCTCTAATTTGACATAGAAAGGAAGTTGCAGCATTCTGGGGATAGTCTTCATTCAGTGCTCTTGGCTCTAAACTCAATTCATTGCCATCTCATTTTTGTTTGAAGTTCATTTCAGATGTAAATCTCATGCAGTTTCAAAAAGAGGAGTTAATTAAGCCACATAATGTATATTAGCAAAATCCTATGCTGTGTTAAAAATATGACACCCTCGCATGATATTTGATATTTCGCAAAAATATTTTACCAAATAATTTTCAACCATACTTGGCTTCCTCAGTATTATTCCTCATGCATTAAAACAGTAAAATATATATATATATATTTGTTTCAACTTTTTTTATTGCCAGTTATTTCATAATATAATGATCATTACCACTAAAATATATTGAAGAGTGCATGGTGTGATGGATGGAGCTACAGAATACATCACCATATTTTTATAATCCTGAGGGCATTTCTGAAATGGTAAGGAGAAGCTTCCAGCATGGTGATTGATTTTTTTGCCAGAGATGGTGTAGAAACAAGAATTCCTCTCCCTGGAAGACTTGTATCACGATCACTGATGGCCCTTACGATTTGCTCATAGTTCATTCATAGTCAGACATTCATTATTTTTTCAGTCTTTCAGTATTCAATGTTCCAGTCATTCAGTATTTATCAAAATTTTTTTGGTGAAGCAGAATAATCTGTTCTAATAATACAATATATAACAAGTAATATAATTTGAATATTTATGAATCAGTGCAGTTTTTTTTTTTCAGAAATAATAATTTGGAAAGTGTATACTGTTAAATGTAATTGCTGTTTGAGTTAAAACATTGTTTGTTTGAGAAAAATAAAAGTATTTGCATTTGGATAAAATATGTATTTGCACAGTCACATAATTTTGAACTGTGAAATATATTTGATAAAAAATCATAACAAGACGAAGCATGTTGGTCTTCATCTAAAAATAATGTTAAAATATTTTACTGCTTCTTGCGTTTATCTTTTGCCTTGACTTTTGAATTTATTAGATTGTTTGGATAGTCAAATTAATCTTTTGCACCCAGAAAAGTAATTTGATGCATATTTATTCACCTAATACAAAGATTTCTTTATTACTCGGAAAAATAAATATACATGATTATTTTAAGTCAAATTTCTTTGAAAAATTAATCTAAATCTTTTTACCTTTCTCTAGGCGTTTTTAACAATCAAAAATAAAAAAAACTAGTTAAAAAAATGATGCACCGTCTTGAATGGTAAGTGAGAGTTACCATCTGAGTGCAAAGGGTTAGAATTCATGAATATATTGCCCCAGCTTTCAAACTTAAATTTTTAAAAGCTGTTCCAGTTATATCCCGTATATTTCTGTCATTGTGTTCAAACTTTTTGAATATCAACATGTCATTATTTTTCATTTTTTTAATTCTTTTTTCTTCTTATGTTTATTCAATTTCTTGAAATATCTAAGCAAAAGAAATGCTAAAAACTAAGGAAATATCAATTTTTAAGCATACATATGGATACCTCCTGGTTTCAAAATGAAAATTTTATTGGCAAATTTTACTTCTTAATGCACAATAATATACTGAAATAAAATTTAACTATATTTTTAACATTAAAATTTTGAAGCACATAAACAAATTTTCAAAAGTGAAATCCAATTATTTTCATTAGTAATAATGAATTTCGAAGTCTTAGATAATTAGAACTATCTTACTTCGAAAAATATAGAAAATCAGAGTATGTTCTGTTATAGACAAGAAAATTAATTGATTTTTTGATTTCATTAATTACTTTTACCAGTAAAATTATCATTTAAATCCTCAAAGGTGCTTATGCTGGGATGGATGTGTTGCAATGGTAGGAACAACATCTGGAAATCTACTAATTTGGGATCTTTTCAAGGGCGAATTACTTCAGACTTTGCCTGCCCATTCAGGTGGTATATTTAAATATTTCTCTTTTATTTTTGATCTAATATGTTTTTGAAATTTAAAATTATTTATTTGTTACAATAAAATAAAGAAGTTTCACAATTAAAATTATTACCCAGATTCATCTGCAATTTGACTTAATATGAGAATAGTTCAAATGTGGTAAAGGGACAGCTGATGGCATGAAAAGAAAGAATATACCAATAACCAAATAATATCAAAATATATTGATAGAGGAAAACATGGCATCATGCAGTTTAAATAAGAATTGAAATTTAATAGCATAGAAAATGCAATGGAACATCATGCTTTATTCAGCACTATCATTTCAACAGTAATTTGTTTCCTTACAACTTTTGTTCTCATGTGCATATTTTGCCACTTTGTATTTTATTTGTTAAGGCCAGGGCATATTGTGACAGATATTCATGACAATTCTTGACTTCCTGTTCTTAAAAGTGATCTTTTTCAAGAAGATAATATAATTTCAACAACTGGAGTTATCAATGTCCTGGTAACGCAGGCCTCATGTTGATCTGGATTAATATTCATAATGTCTTTTGGAGCTTTTTTCATGCCATTATAGAAGCGTCATTGTTGTCTAAATAATTGCAAGCTCTCTGGCAGATAAATTATTACAATATTTAATTTCTCTGATTGTCCAAGGGTGCAACAACCTTTCTCTTGATTCTTTCATAATGTTTCCTTTTTTTCAATAGAGATAAAATTAATTCTGAGTAGTGTCAGTTTAATTGTAGATGTGTTTTATATATATAAAGAAGATTGGATTGTGTTAATGTACTTTTAGCATCTTATGAATATGTGGTGAAAGCTTATAAGCCAGTTAACAGCTATGCTACATGAGCAATTGCTTTTGTATTGTGGTCATGTTACTTGGCTGCAAACTACAAGGTCCCAGGTTCTATCCTCGCTGTTGTAGCGCCATCCTGTTGTAGCGCCATCTACCCACAGCAAGCCAAAGTTGTCAGAC
Source organism: Argiope aurantia (assembly GCA_026543865.1). Taxonomy (NCBI): domain Eukaryota; kingdom Metazoa; phylum Arthropoda; class Arachnida; order Araneae; family Araneidae; genus Argiope; species Argiope aurantia. Next base: position 86,715 of record JAPMOR010099738.1, read on the forward strand.
TCACTTAACGCAGCAACACAAACACACAAAAAAGACTGCAGTAACACAAAAAAGTCGTCAGACTCGCTTGACGCAGCATCAGCAACAGCAACCACTCACCCACATGCGCTCTCCATAGAGCTTTTCAAATGCTGAAATGGGTATATGCGCATTAGATTCAATGGCTAATACATCACCACTCAACAGCCATATCGTTTGTCTCACCTCCAACTCACTGGAGGGAGAGTCTGTGGTTAAAGCTTATAAGCCAGTTAACAGCTACGCTACACAAGCAATTGCTTTTTGTATTGTGGTCAGGTTACTCGGTTGCGAACCACAAGATCCCAAGTTCTATCCTCGCTCATAGCAATTTGCCACAAATACCTATATTCTGATTGTTTCTCTCTTCCAGCTTTGAAATATTACTTAATTACTTATGAATCACATTATTGAGTGTGATCTTATTTCTAAACCATGGACAACCTATGGCTGTATTAATGCATACTGAAGTTCTTTTTTAAATTGTTAAATGGAAGGTGGAAAGATTTTTTTTTAAAGAAGATTGATTGAGTTGATAGGATTTTTTCTATGTTTAAAATATGAATTTAGCATGATGTTTTTTTTTTTCTGTGCCCTTTGTTCACTAACTTTTCCAAATGAAATAACATTACTTTTTTACCTGTTGTACAAATAGTGAAAAAAAAATAGTAGTATAAACAATATATAATTGTCATTTTTTAAACTTACTTAATGAAACGATAATCTGTATTATTATATCTTAAAAATAAATTAATGATATCCTTTCAAACAAGCAATTTTAATGCAATTTGTTGCTTGTATGGGAAAAAAAAAAATCTTCTAAGTTAATTGAATGCAATAATCATGGTGTGGTGATACAAATCTTATTCACTTACTTCTGACTTTAATAGTAATATTTCATAATTGCTAGTAATATAGAAATATTGTGTATTTTATTACAGTATAGTGTAAAAAACAACAACAACAACAAAATCCATTAAAAATATTCTGTGTAAATGTGCATTTCATAATTAAATTGGTAATTTGAACAGTTAGAAAATATTTTTTGCAGACACAAATTGATTTTATACAAATACTTTAAATCATAAGTAAATGCCTTCGAATTAAGAAGGTATCAAGGAAAGAAGAGAGAAGTTTAAATTATAATAATAATATGGGGTTAAATAAAAGACAAAATTTCTAGCTTATGTAAAAAAATAAAAATTGCTCACGCTGTAGAAATGCAAAAGAATGTCAACATTCCTTATAAAGTATTATCCTTTAATATATCTTAAATTGCCCATTAAATGTCATCATTCTTATATTAACCAAAAATTAAACATACTGTTCTGTTTGCATTTTCTATATGAGTATAATGTTGAGGTTAAAGTGACCAGTACATTTAATATTAATTTCAGGGACCTATGTTCTTCCTGTTTCAGAAAAATATTATATTTTGAGATAAATAAGAATTTTTTAAATGGAATAATAAATGCTACATAATTAAAAAAATAATATAAAACTCATGTAACTAAAATAAAATAAATATATGAGTATTTTTTAAAAATCGAACCTTTTATTTATTTTCTTTTTGGAACAAAGACATGCTATATGGAGCAAGCAGATATGTTTCTTTTTATATTTATAATTCTTGTTCAGTTTATTTCATTTATTATCTTGCTTGATGGATATAGCCTCATACATTTAACCCTATTATTGAATTATAAAACAGTAGAGGAAATGATAAATAGTTTTGTATTTTACTTATAATTTTTTTACTGTTTTATGGAACTTTCCACTTGTGAGGAGATATTATTCTGTCTGAATCATTTAAAATTGCTCAATTCTTCTAAAAGCAAATTGTTTTGGTCAGTTTATTTTCAATGCATTTGATATTTATTGATGTCTAGAGATTAAACACATTGCAAACAAGACTATCAAAAGGACAAACATAAAATATATTCTTAGATCAGTGATTTGTTTTCCTTTTTATAAAAGTTGATCAAGAGTAACCACATCTTTTGCTCGCATTGCAATCTAGCACTATATCTGAGTTTTTGTAAGTCTATCACTAATTGATTTATCAAGATTCATTATGATATTGTCATGTTTTTGTACTTTTTTTGGAATATAATACACAGCAGTTGGTATCATTTATAAAGTAAAAAGTAGAGATATGCATTTATTTGTTTGTCATTTGTTCAGGTTCATTTTTTTACTGTCCCAAGCATGTGAATATTTCATTTTCAAGGAAATTGACCCAGTTAGTAGGAAGTGAAGTTAGCACATTTTCCATTGCACCTTTTAGTTTATGTGTTAGATCATTTAAGGTCGTATGGCTTCCTTTTATTCCAGTTTTGACCCGCGGTCTTTTTCAGTAGAAATAAGCGTCTTTAGAACTAATAAAGTTTTACTATAGCATAAGTACAATATTTTAATTCCATCTGTAAATGGTTTATTTAACATATACTGTTCGCCGGACGCGGAGAAAACCAATCCTTCGAACTCGAGAGGTGACTCATGGTCACCATTCAAGATGGTACATCATTTTAACGTTTTATTTATTTATTTTTCAATTTTGATTGTTAAAAATACTGAAAGAATGGCAAAAAGCTATAAATTAAATTTTCGGCGAAATTCAACTTGAAACAATGATATATATTTATTTTTAGGAACAATAAACACGCCCCTGTATTAAGTGAATAATTTTGCATCGAATGACTTTCCGATTGCAAACGGCTAATTGTTCGTGCATTGTAATATTTAAATGTTGATTAAAGAGTCTTAATTTCTAGGTATTTTTCTAAAAGAGAAAATTGAATTGTGCGACTTTTTTTTGTTAAAGGATTATTTTATATCAAAATGAATACTTTGAAGCAATTTATTATTACCATTTCCAGTTGAATTAGTAATCTACAGTGCAAGATTTTAAATTTATTTAAAAGAAAATGATATTGATCATAATGACTCGAACTATACAATTTGGGGAAAGAAAAATATACAGAAAATATATAACTAAGATATCATGTTATTTCCCTGAAGAGAATTTTATCTCCGTTAGTAATTCCACGAAATACCTATAAAATAACTTGTTTTACATAAGCAGATCAAAAACGTTCCATGTCAAATTGACTCAAACAGAAAGGGAGGGTTCCTTTTATCTTTTCATCCCATGCTTATAGTTATTACCCACCCAGTGCTAATATCATGGCTATTGTCAGGCCAACAAATGCCTTGTTAATTTTTCTATTTTGACCGAAATATTTCATACTAACACCCCAATGGTATTTTGCAAGCCAAATGCAGGCTTCTTGGTAAAACATGTTGCGAAGGCAACATAAATAAACAAGTTTTAATAACGTCAAAATGATTACTGAAATGAAATGCTGAGTTGCTTTCTTTAATGCAATTATCTATGTGGAAGTTACTAAATATATCGAAAACCTGGAACTGTAGAATAATAGTTAAAGATATATATATATGCTTGAATAAATGATTATTGTTGTGTTGGGAGAACTAGATATAAGACATTTCTTTAAACACTTTTATGTAAGCGTACTTGTTTCATATGTGTAAAGATAAAAGTTTTATAATCGATTTTTCAATTAGTTCCTGCACTAAGGTTTCGAATTTTGTGTACCTATGTTAAATAGTATGATAATTATTTTAATAATTTCAGAATTTAATTAAGAGTTAATTCATTTAATTTGATTCAATATTCATGATGCCACTTATTAATGAATTTAAGAAAAAAAAATTATTATATTGAATTATAATGTAAAGATTAAGAAATAGAAAATAAAATAATGCATTAATAAATCGTTTTTAAGAATCTTTTATATCCTTTCTTTTTGTTTAGTGGTATTCACATATCTCTTTAAATACATCAAAATCATTAAATGTTTTGTCGATATTTTAAGGTGCTGTATCTTGTGTATCAATATCAGGGAATGGTGAAATATTAGTAACAGGTGGAGAAGATCTCAGAACAATAGCCTGGCGAATACAAGATGATTAAATTTCCCTATGCCATATATTTGGAAAACGTAATACTTAACCTGATACTTTTGTAAATTGTACAGTAATAAATGATATTTATAACATTTTTTTCCACTTTTTTTTTACAGTTCTTTCTGCTAACGTTTAACTTTGCAATGCTATTAATCAATAAAAAAGCTGTGTTTTTATAACCTTTGTAAACAAACAAACAAAAAATCTTAATTAGAAAAAAATGCTTTGTCTGAAAATTTTTATACTAGCTAATAGCAAGAACAATCAGTTGACAACCTTTATAATATCTCCATATCATAATTTAATTTGTAAGTTGTAGAAATGGAAATTTTTAATTTAAACAAATTATTTAATGCAAACAAATTATTAGTAATAAACTCTTAATCTTTTATTTATTGGTGAATTATTATTATTATTATATTTCTTTTTTTCCTAACTCCTCCAAATAGATTTAGAATTTAATAAAATATTACTTGCACTTGAAATTTTAAGAAGCGATTACATCAAAGCAGCTATCAATAAAATTGAAGTAACTGATCATCTCTGCGAGTTGAGTCAACCTATGACTAAAAAGAAAATTACTGTTTTTGTATAACCTGCAATGTTTGTATATTTTTCTCATTTTGTTATTTGTAATATATAGAATCTTAACACAAAAACTATTTGTTTTATGACAATTATATTTAGATTTAAAATGCATGTTTTTTTATTTTAATTCACAAATATACTACAGTATACTTTTTGAGGATGAATTCTCATGAATATATATTATTATTACAAGCATGATTATAGAATAATGATTCAACTTGTAATTTTGCAGTGAATTAAAACACAATAATACTCTACATGGTTTAATTAGCAAAAGGCGCTTTAAAGAATTTATCCCATTTACAATTGATTTTTAGTTGTGATCTTATTTCCATCGAAAAAATTTAATTGAAATGTCAAAACTTTACATTAAATTTATAAGGCATGCAGCACCAGAGCAAATAAACTTTCGAATATGTTGTAGTAGCATTCTTTAATTAAATAACTTTTGCTTGCAAATATTGAAGAATTTATAAAAGGAAGTATTGTGAAAATCTTCATATATTCAATATAATTTTTCAAGCCTCCGTTAGAGTTCACAACTCACAGTTTCGATAGTCCAAGCAGTTTAGTAATATTTGTTATATTTAATTTCAAAATATGAAGTATGCGCCAAAATATACAGTACTGAAACTCGCGCATTTCGAACATGTGGTTGCGTTTGTCGATGAGGCATAGCTCCAGCTACACATGTTCGCAGTAGTGAAAAGGAAGTTGTTTTGTGCAGTTGTTGTTGAAAATATGTCTCTTGACGGTGGAAAAAGCATTTTTAGTTCATACCCGTTTCCACTCGTACGGAAGGTGGCAGAACAATAATAAGACGGCACACAGAAGTAACATTTATGCTGTTTACTGTTAAATTTTGCCTTTCTGACAGTGCACTGTGTCAACAGAAGCGGAATGTTAAAGGAGAGTGTGTTCAACGGTAAAGATCCACGCATTGCATGAGAAAATCATCTCTTTTTGCAGGAGTCTTTGTTTGAGTATATGCTTGAGAATCTGCGTGAACGATATGAACACAGTAAGGCGATGCACACTTTGAATACTTACATTGCACCATATCATGGTAAATCAACACACTAAACTAATAGTTTGTATGTAAATTTTTTTTTGTGGAAAAATAAACTCACAGATGACAATTATGTAATTTTGTTCATCTTTTCATTTCAGTACTGTATATTGAAAATTACAGTTGTTGTATTAATCCTCATATACAGTTGTTGTATGTTTAGAAACAGCAAGAAATTAAAATTGTGCGATATTGTTGTATATTATTTGTCTCTTTATATTAGCAAATTGCCTTCATACAAAAATATTTTAATAGTGTGCTGGCCATTGAATTCTTGTTCTACTGCCATTTTAGAGCATCTGGTGTGGAATCTGTGTTTTTATCAAAACCATGAAACTTGCAAAGTGTAATTTTGTGACTTCAAGGCCATTGTCAAAACCTTAAAAATCAGTTACATTTTCAAAATACACCTAGTAAAGGCTCTATTTAAAACTGTTTCATCATTAAAATAAATGTTTTTTGAATCTCCTTATGTTAGTTAGAAAGATTCATATTTTTGATGAATGATTATAGTCACAGGCAAACTTAGATATATTGTATCTCCAGATCATTTGCTCTCCACACTTTCATCAAAAAGAACAAATATCAGTTATAGCCATTAACAATCTAAAAGCATTATAATGCAAGCAAAATACTTATTGTATTGAGTGCTCTAGAACGAAGCCTATAAGTACCCCACAGTATTGAGGATATCTGTAAACCATTCTCAGAATTTGCCTAAGATTGCCCAGAAGATCCCTGCAAGAAATACCCTGTCAGAATGCTTGTTTCAACAAATGATTTTAAATTATAAATAAGCCACACACACACAATAAAAACATAGCTTTTTTTATTAAAAAAAAGAATGAAGTGGACAAAAGAACATAACTAAATATTTCATTGCAACAACTGTAATGGAAAAAAAAAATCTTGCATACTTTCAGTTTTTAATAAGCATACCAAGCAAATTCATTTTTGTTAAAAAAAATCTAATGCTAGCTTTAATAATTAATAAATGAATTCTATTTAAATACAAATGCATTTTTTATATAATTTTTTTCTTTGGATCAAAGACTTATGATAAATTTATTTCACTCATTACAATAATACAGTGTTTAATTGTATTAACCACGTTTCAATTTTAAAACAAGTTAACTAGCTAAATGCCACTCAAACAATAACATGGAAGAAAAATCAATAAATAACTACATCATTCAAACATGCACACACACATAAAATTTGATGATGCCAATGATACATACAAGAGGACAATTATCACATCCTTTCTATCCCTTCCCTGCATTTCAGTTATTTGAACCTTAAAAAATTTTCAATCAAATAACAACAGAACCGGCCCAAGATTCTAAAGAAAATGAGTAAAATGAAATAATCAAGTTTCCTCAAAACTGAATCATGTACTACAAAAAGGCATTAGACATATATTTTAATATAAAGACAAAATATATCTATTAGTAACTTTAAAACAAGATTTTTTTGAATAATTAAAATAACCCATATTATTATTATTGTTCAGAAATAACTGTTAACATTTAGAAAAATATTATAATTGGGGAGGGGGTGAAGTGTTATTAAACAAAACAAAAAGCATTAAATACTTTCAAAATAAAACTATGTTATTAATATAATAAAGGAAAAGCATTTTTTTAAATAAATTATAAGAGCAGTCTTTAATGTAAAAGTAAAATTAAATATTCTTATTATATATTTCATAATCAAAAGTTTTATAAAGTACTTCAAAAAGACAATTCAATATTTTTTTTTCCCAAATATGATTCACTAAAAACACAATATCACTCATGTTTCCTGTATACTTCTGTTTGATTGTTTCTTTTAAGTTAAATATTTTTAAATGAATATTGTTATTTTTGCAAAGTGCTCTCAATTATTAGGTTGATCAAATTTTTTCAGATATAACTTGTATATATCTTATTTATTACTTATATTGCTCCATTTCTATATCAACATTACAGAATTTTGTTGAAGAATTTAATATGAATTTATGAAGCCTTCAATCATTACTTATTCTTGATAACTTAAAGATAAAAACAATAATTCAACAATAAAAAACTTATAAGATTAAACAACAAAACACCGGAACTTCACAATAACTTAATAGAAATAATATTTTTGTTTCAATCAAGATTTCTGACATTTCATTGATTTGAAGAAGAAATACTCTAATGTAATATCACAACTTTCAAAATGCCATATTTTGGCAAATTGTATGAAATGTCACGATAAAAACAGCAAATGAATATATCAGATGTAAAAAAAAGCTAGCGAAACTCGTATATTTGTAAGCTATGTTCAGGGACATGAGTCAGAGTCAATGACTGGTACCTGTCAAACAAAATAATAATATTAATAAACAGATCCATACAGTGTAAAAAAATTCTAAACGTAAAAATGTATGCAAATATTAAAAGTACTTTTTAAAAATAAAAATCTATAAAGCATTCCAATGGCTTAAAATCTATAGAGTTTAATTTATGAAAACATCAAATCTAGAGTACATAAATGTACACATTATGCATTTATATATAAAAACAGATTTTTTGAAATTTATTACTGTAAAAATATTTTAAAAGATAAAACTATTATCAGAAATGATTGTTACTCTATATTAAAAGTCCCAACAACTAGCAAGAAGTAAAAATTTGACATAATTTTGAATAATTTAAAATGTTAATGTGATGCACATACATTCAAGCATGCTTTAAAACAATTCCATTAATAAAGCAAAGGAAGCAAATTTAGAAAAACTATGAAAAATTAATAAATATTTCACTTATGAATATCATTATTAATAATTTTGTGATCATATTTTCAAACAATTTCATACAACAAAGGAAAACTGCAATCTTAAAAATAATTATTCATTAAACTGCTTCAAAATATTACTCAGTATTTTGTTTTAACTTATGCAAGTTCAAAGATGTGGCTTTTTATTTAACCTTTCCATTAGAATTTAAAATGCTTGTTAAGATATTCATATAAAAAGGCATTGGAAAAGAAATGAAACCAGGAAGGTAAAGGTTCATGGGAAGCAAGGAATTTTAGCAAGACATCATAGATGAAAGACTTAATAAATTTTCATAAAATCTTGATCAAAGTAATTTCGTTTAGAGAGAAAAAAAAATAATAATCTGACCACCAAAAACTTCACATGCATTTTTGTTTTTTTAAATTTTTTTATAGTCTAAACAGCATACAGACTATCCATTCTTAAAGATATTTATCCTTTATCACAATATTATCTAAATAATTAAATGGATTTTCAAAAGTAGGTGAATGAAGGAAAGTAACTAGTAATTATTTAATTACTTTCTAGACTTAGTTTTATCAAGGCTAAGCTAATTGATTTTTGCATTTTCTTTAGATTTGAATATTAATTCAACAACTGTATGATAGGTTTTGATTTCTTTAACTTAAAAAAAAATTGATATTATATTTAACAAATTATTTACCTATTTCATCATAGCAATGAAAATTGTTTCTTCACAATGTACAGCAGAATTCAAATGTTAATTCTTTAGAAGCCATTTTCTTTCCAGAATGTAATTATTTCATTTAATGTATATTTCTTTAGGAAATGGTCCATTTCTTTTAGTAGTAAATGGATTTTGCCAAGATTCCTGTTATCTATACTTATATAAAGCTCAATGGCACTCTACAGCACAGGCTGTTTGACCTACAGCTACCAAATTTGGTACATGTATACCTTAGAGGTCGGGAATGTGCACCTGGGTTCCTTTTTTTTTTTTTGAATTTTTAATTAATTAAAAACTAACTTTCCCGCCAAAAAATCTTCCATTTTCCCCACCGCCAAATGAGTAAGGCTTCAGTTTTTTTCCTTAACAGTAATGAGGCTAGGGTTAACATTTTTCGGCCGATTATTTTAAACGATTCCGTTTATTTTCTTAATGTTTTATGCATTTAAAATTAAACATTGTTAATTAATCGAACTTTCAGATTCATTCTGAAGTACTTTTGAATTAAAATAACACACAGAATAAAGGAAATAAAAAATGTATAATCTGCATAGCGTTACCCCAACTGGCGTAGAAAAATTCACGCATTTGCGTTACCGTAACTGGCGTTGAAAATTCAAGCATGCACATTGTGTTCTGATTGTTGACAATGTTATCAACGGATGATTCTTGATTTAAATTATTTTTCGGTTAGTTGCATACTTTTGTAATTAAATTGTATTTATGTTAGTTATATATTTTTTGTATATGCTTATACTTTTAAGTACATCGTTTTTTAAGTAGTTTTTTTAAACCTGTTTTTGACCAATTATTTTAAAGGAAATCATTAGGATATTTTAAAAGAATTTGTTAAGGTCAGCAATTTTGTATCCCTTCACTCGGAGTGTGGGAACCGCTGATGAAAGCATCTTTACAGAGCTTTCAGTTGTATTAATTAAATAGAAAAAATGGAATGGGATCAGGAAATAATAGAACATTTTAGAATGAAGTTAATATAATGTGATGAATTCAGCTAAAAATTAGAAAATTAAATAAGTTTAAATGACATTTTAAAATATCGTAATATATATATAGGGTATTGCCAAATTTGAACGACAAATTCAGAGGGGTGATAGTAGGCATCAAGAGGATAAAGAATCACCATACAACATGGGCTCCCAAATGACATTTAGTTGTTAAAAAACACAAAAATATATGAAATTGGGGAACTTTTGGAAACTGTAAAAAATTAATTAAAAAAAAATAACAAATGCTGTTTCAACTCTGATTTTTTTTAAGTGAAAGCACATTCTTAAAAGTTTTTTTTTTCATGCTGGTGACATGCGGATTTGATGATTTAGGGGGTCATAAATTACTGAAAACAAAAAAGTATTTTAGAACCCATATTTGTAAAAATATTAAAACTTGAAGAAAAATAAAAGCTTGAAAATGTAAGGAATTTTAGATTCTGTAATTTGATATAACAGTGTAGTGTGAGAACTGGGGAGTTTTAAACATTTTCAAGAAAAACTAAAATGGGAATAAGAAAACATCACTGCAACATCAGTACTGATATACCGTTGTCAAATTCGAGAGGCAAATTCAGAGCAAGGAGATAATTGGCATTAAGCAGATGAAAAATTACCATAAAATATAAGGTCACAAGTGATGCTTATTTGGTGAAAATTGCAAAAGCAGATGTTGAGAAATCAATGAGCCTTGTGAAGAGAATGGCCCTATGAAAATGCATGGATTAGGAACAAGGTAATCGAGAAGAAGCTTTCTCATGTTAATTTTTCATGCATTCAAGAAAAATAAAAGCAATTAGGAAGAAGGTAATCGAGAAGAAGCCTTCTCGTATGTTAATTTTTCATGCATTCGAGAAAAATAAAAGCAGTGAGAAATTATTCATTAATGAGCATTGCAGAATTGATGGTCGTTTAACTTCATTCGCAAACAACAAATCAGATTTCATGAATGCAACAAAAAGGTGCTAGCATCATGCATTAACCAAAGGTTCTGGCATTCAACTGTTGGTGTTCCCTGCAGTAAATCCCGAGGAACGTGCTGGAAGGAAACCAGGTACTTGGTGCTGCTGATACGGTCCAAACAGATAACTCTGCCCAGATGTTAATATCAAACTTGTGTTGTATGTTTGACAAGACAGTGATGTGGGGATTTTCGAATAACTAAATATTTGCATTGTGCGTGTTGAAGACACCTTCTCTTGTAAAGCAGGCTTCATCTGAGAATAAAACTCTAGCAGAAAAGTGCGCATCTTCTTGTGTGACATCAAGCATCCAGCATGCGAACTCACCCCAATTTGCGATTTCACTGAAAAACGTTGCCTGCAATCCTAAGTTTTCTGGTGATTTTTCATCCACTTAATCTATTAATACTATTATCCTTGCTCTGAATTTATATTTCAAATTTGACAACGCTCTCTGTGAACATCGGTACTGATGTTGCAGTGATGCTTCCCGACTCCCATTTTAGTTTTTCTTGTATATCTTTAAAACTTCTCAGTTCTCACACTATAAGCTTATATAAAATTATAGAATATAAAATTCCTTACATTTTCAAGCTTTTATTTTTCTTCAAGTTTTAATATTTGCGACCTCATGGATGATCAAAACCGCATGTTACCAGCAGCACTTAAAATAAATTCATAGTTGAAACAGCACTTGCTATGTTTTCTATTAATTTTTTACAGTTCCTAACAGTTCTCAGACTCCTATTTTTGCGATTTTCACTTACTAAACGTCATTTGCGACCCCATGTTGTATGGTGATTCTTTATCCTCTTGATGCCTACTATCACCCCTCTGAATTTGTCAGTCGAATTCGGCAACATCCTGCATATATATATAACATATACATTTAAAACTATAAAAAATATAGCAAATTATTAATTAAATGATGTTTAACATATGATAGCAAACATTATAAAATGCTAGTAAATATTACCATTCTGAGCTTCTATGATAATAATAGCCTTCAATAGTTGATGTAGATTTTTGAAAACAAATGTAATAAAAGCCAGCAAATGAAGCACCATTTATATCTTTTATTGTATGATCAGGAACTAAAAAATGCTCCTAAATTTCAAACAAGAGGGGAAAAATGGCATTTTAATAAAGCAATTACTAAAATAATGATACATTTCACACAAACTCAATAATAAATATAAATAACAAAATTACACTATTTTTTCAGCAGTAGAGTGCTATTGAAAAACAGAAACCAAATGCGAGAAAAGTATCAAAATAAATAATATGAATTTTAACATTATCTACAAGTCTAACTATCTACAAGTCTAATTTTGCTTGGAACCAGTAGGGCTGGTTCATATAATTTTAGTTATTATTAGATCAGATAGTTTTCAAGGGACAACAAAGTGGCATTAATGGATGGTATTGTGTAAATAGTTAAAAGTAGGCAGTGCTTTTCCATGACATTTTTATCAATTATATACAACAAAAAATGCATCAAACGAGGTATGTTACATAATACAATATATTGCAAACCACGATTGTATTAAATAAGTTGCTGCTAGAAATATTAAATGTTGTCAGAATTTATATTATTAGCTTAAAATCCAAAGTTAAAGCATAAAAACATCTCAAAAATATTTTAACTAGAAATTTATTACACTTAAATAGTTGTTTTTATATAGAATAATATTTCTGAAATACATTATATAATTAAAATTAAAAAAAGTTACAAAACTGTAAATAATTTAAAAACTACAATACAATTAAATAAATAGATAAAAAATTAGTTGAAGCAAATAGACATAAGATTTAACACATTAGATTGGAAATCCTATTTATCAACCTACCTTCCATCGCATAAATACAAAATCAGTGTTTTTCAATTCATCGTAATCAAAGTTGTCTGAATTAAAACATTTGGCATATTGGTAAAAGGAATGAAATTTATTCTGAAATAAAAAAAAAGTAGGTGCATGCAATTATTTAGAGGCAAACAATTCATATTATATCAATATATGGATTTTCATTTTTTGCAAAATATATATTCTTATTGATTATTTATAACTATCAAATCTGAAAGACACATTAAAAGTAAGAAAAGTGAACATTTCCAACAATGTAGTTAATTTTATTTATTACTAATTATGAAATAAAAATAAAAGTTTGAGCAAACCAAAGCATTTCTATAAATAGACAAGAAAATTTTTACAAAAGGTAGTAAGCTATGTGCTAATTTAAATATGTATATATACAATAAAAATAGTTTAAAAAAGGTTTTCAACTAGAACTTTTAAATTTTAATTATTTTCTACTTTCTAATCTTTAATTTATAAATTTTAAAAAATAAAGGAATCTGGATGTTAATCCCCCTTTCCAAATTCATTATCAGGTAGCAACTCGGCATGGAATCAGAATTTAAGCAAATTAATATATTACATGACTACTTAAACAATTATTAAGTTCTAAAAAATATTAAAATTGTGTATCATTTAGATTTAGAACATATATGCATATAAAAAAAATCGAGCACATCAGGGAGGAAGTGAAATGTTGATTACAAAACTCCATCTTTACAAACATGAAATGGGTTACATTAAATAAAATATTTAAATATAAGAACAATTTACTAAAAATTCAATTATATTTTATATAGCAAAATCACATGAAATCTTTGTAAAATGAAAAGTAATAAAAAGACAGATTATCTATTAAAGTATCAAAATAATCAATTTATAATTTAGTTCATAAGGAAAAAATATTATGACATGAAAGGAGGATCATCTTTTAAAAAATATAAATATTAAATGAATCTTACCCAATGTTTTTTATCAACTTCTTCATCAGCATCCCATTTTCTTGTTAGAAATGGATATTTTTTACCAATTATTTCACCATCAAAGAAAGTAGTAAGTGTTGGATATTCTTCTGTTAAACCTTTTATTTTCAAATAACCACAAACATAAGCATTTTCTTCATCTACATGCTTTATAGAAAAAAATAAAGAATTAATATCAAATGTATATCATTTCATTCTCTCTGAAATAAACAATAAAAAATTAAAAGATATAACAATTTTAACCAGCTTTTAAAATGAGCATCCATGTTATGAAAAGAAAAGGACAAACTCGTGCAAGTTAACAAGTTTAAATATACTTCAAATCAGAAGTTTTTAAAACTGTCTCTTTTCTTTAAAAAAAATTTCTATAATTTTTTTAAAGTTAATGACTGATATCTATTTATTTAAATTAAAATTTAGCAGTAGGATATTAATTTGCAACTTTAGTTTCTATCACATAAGCAGTATTGAAAGATAAGTATGGATTTGTAGAACATGATACTAGAGGGGAGAAAAAAATATTGAAAAAATTACATCAATTACATTCTTAAAACTTTCTTCAACTTCAAATGACATTATTCAATTTAAGATTACTTCATATAAATCATAAAACACTACATATCTTACTATTTTAGATCTTACTGCATATTCAAGTCCCTTTTCATTAAAAAAATGAAAGATATTCTGCCAAATATTTAAAAATTAAATAAAATCGTCTTACCGGAAATGGTTTCAAGTTTAAATTTATAATTTAAATAAAAGATTAGAAAGTCTTTCACAAAATATTTTTCTTTGGAAATACTAAATACACAGAAAAAGCATTACAGCTTCTTGTTTTCAATGTCTAAATTCCATTAGAAAAATCGAAAAGCATTTCAGGTTTTTTTTTTAACACATCTTTTTTCTACTGAAAAGTTGATCAAGAGCAAAGTTAATTGAACTTATATTAAAGTGAATAAAGCAGATATTTGCATTGAAATGAAACAGAAACTCATATTTATATTTAAATTAGCATATTTATATTTTAGTCATTTAGGGTCCATTTAAAAATAGAAATAAATCAAGTAAAATTAAAAAAGCATAATAAATTATAATAATTACACATCCAATATAGAAGCAGAGACATAGTTATTAGAATATAAATTAGAAGTTTGTAAATTATTAACAACATGTTATGAGATAAATATGTTTTCAATAACAAAACTAACATACAAAGAAAAAAAAGTCTATGTGGCTACGACTGTAGGGCTGAAGCAAATAAAGGATTTCACTTTCATAAAATTCTGCTTTAATGTTCATTTATGTTAGAATATGATACTATCAAATTTCATGGCATGTATAGTGAGTGTTTATAACTCTTGCAAAAATCTTCTGAGCAGATAGAATAAATCAAATGTTAATAAAAGTTCAAAACATGCAAATCATTACCAATATATCAAGTGCACCTACTTCCCACAGTAACCATTCCAAAAACTTATAAATAGGACAAATTGTTTTGTATAATAATTACAGAAGAAAAGTATTAAGCAAATAAACCAATGATTTAATTATCAGATGTAGTATCATAATTCAAAAGGTTGCTAGATAAAACCTAAACTTATAGTACCAGGCCCAGTCAGTAAAACTTATGCTCCAATAAAGGCTAAGAAAATAAGGTTATAAAATGCACAAATTGTGCTGATCTTCAAATGGCACACTGCAGAGGATACTCCAAATTTATTAATGAAACAATTCAGCCAAGTAAAATATTCAGTGAAGCACCACGCAAAATAATTACTTAAAATGTAAGTAAACTACTAAACTAAAATGTGCCCAAGATACAAAAGATAATTAAAGTTGTGGAAACATCAGGCTTACACAGGGAAAACAACATTCTGTCTCCTCTCTACTGCAATGATAAATGATTGTGACAACAAATAAATACTAGAAACCCCCATAACAGAAATAAATGTACTTAGCATTATTAAAAATGTTCCTGAATCATTAAGCTCATGCAAAAAAGAATCTGTACAATTAATAAAACATGTACATTTCTGAAGTGCTCATGCCAACTCTCACCAACTCATCATGAGTCAACCAATATGTCATGATGAGTTGTTCTCCCTCTCTCTCACTCTTTTTTAAATTTTATTTTATGTAACATTAACAGCATGATGAGTAAAATTCATGACTGATAAAAGAGTTTGTCAATAGAACTAGTCGAGATGCAGTCCAGATAAAAGAAACAGACCTGAATGCAAATGATATTGTAAAAATACCACTTAAACTAAATATTCAACTCTATAACTAGAAGAATTCACTATTAGGCATAAAGGCTGAGAAGTGTTATTAAAATGTTCTTGAACCAATTGTCAATAGAACTAGCCCAGATGCAATCTTGATAAAAGAAATACACCTCAGTGCATATGATATTGTAAAATATCACCTAAACTATATATTCTACATTATGACAAGCAGAATTCACCATCAGGTATAAAGGGATTTTAAGAAGTCCAGTCAACACCCACTATCAACCTAATCCGACTTTCCGGCATATTGGAGCAACAATATATTTGCAGAATTTAAAGTCCTGCCATTGATAAATCTAATTTTAGCATACAATCCCCCCTCCAAAAAAAAAAAAATTACAGCTCAGGCTTGGTTTAAAGCTCCTATATGTAGTAGTTATCTTAGCTCTGATTGGTCCTCACTTCATTTTCCCACGATTTTTCACCCAGCCTGGTACCTGGTACGAACTTCCTAGAAAACACCAGTTAGCTCCTGGAATCCACCTAGCAATCTTGCACTCCGATTGGTTTTCTCTTTAAGCTTCTTTGGAGCCTGAATGATTTTATTAATAATACTGTTATGTAAAATTTATTCGTTTCTTTTTACTTCTGCCCTTACATTGTTCTAAAATTATCACCTGTTTCCAAGATGTCTCATCAAAATTTTTTTCATTTAAATGTGATCTAATCAAGTAATTGGAATCGTTAAATCATTTTTCTCCAGCATAGTTAGATGTGGAGGTGAAGAACTTTTGAATTCATTGCCTCAAACTGGCAATATAAAAAATAAAATCATGCATACAATTATTAGGTATCCAATTCATAAATTTTGAAAATCATCACACCTGAACAATCTATGCACTATTCTCTATGCAGGTGACTGATTATTGTAATTAATGTGGAAATACTTCAAGAATTACATTGTGACTAGCAGCCTGTCAAATTTTGGTTAGACTTTGGCATACCCCAATCCCATGAAATTCATCCCCAATTGGAAATTTTTTTAAAAAAACTGTTCATTACTGCAAGGAATGAATACGACCTAAATGCTCTACTGATATTGAAACAGAGACTAAAAGATACATGATGGTAATCATCACAGTTTTCTATAATCCTAGAGCATGGAAGGAACTCATGTTGAAAATCTGGAAGTATATTAAAGTCTGAAAATATTTAAGGCAGACTCAAATAACAAAAATCAACTCTATAAAACACAAAATCATTTATAAAGAGGAAAACTGATAAAAAATGGGCCAATCCTCCAAAAACCAATAGTCACAGACATAGCAGCTTACTGTCCTTTCAAATAAAATTGTCGAGTTTAGTATTCTGAGTAAACTTGAAACAGCAACTGATACTATTCCAATTTTAGTTTAGGAAAGGTCTTTTCATAGTAGAGTAGCTGACCAGGATGACAGATCTCGCATGTAAAGAATTTAATGGTAGAAAAGTCATATCAACAGTTGGCTATTGCTGTGACATTTAGCAAGGTATGGATTGACAGGTTTATTTATAAACTTATAAAAAAATGAAGGTTCTCAATTAGCTGATGCTCCTATTTTCTTCTTATTTGAGAAATAGGAGTTTCAGAGTTAGAATGGATGGAAAGTTTTCAAATGAGAGAATGATGGAAGCTGGAGTAGAGTAGGGATATCCTGTTCCTTCATAAGTGATCTCATCAAAACCCTTACACTTATTTATGTCTTTCTGTAGATGATACAGTTACTCTTAGCATATATAGTAACTAGGAAACTTCATCAAGAACCTAAATAACCACATAACCAGGCTGGGGAGGTGATTATTCTAATGGAAATAAAGGTTAAAAATATATTATAAAACATTAATAAATTTACTAATTATTAATAAAAATATTTATCACTACTGTGACAACTATTTCAAAAATTATATTTTATTAATTTTCAAATATAATTGTAACAATACAACCCTTACTTCCCTTTGGAATTTAATGACATGCTCGAAGAGAAAACGTACATTATATTTACCAAGGGTCTGCTTCTTTAGAAATCACTTAAATATTCCTATAGTTTTTATTAATGAAATTTTTAATTATAACATCGGAATATCAACACGGTGATTTTGAAATGGAATCATGCATTTAATTACACAGTACATGATAATTTTTTGTTTTATAAAATGTTATCGGTAAAATAAATACATGCTAATTTTGTTTTTCTTTCACATGGATTTGTGATAATTGCGTTCATAGTAACAATAGAAAGAAAAGAACGTACTTGGAGAACCACTTCTACATCATAGCAATTTCCTTTACTTTTCTGATGACCCTGAAATTTTGAACCGTTATATAAAAGTGAGGTTGCTATACCAGGTTGACAAGAATTCGCAGGAGGTGGAGGGACTATCTTAGTTCGCCCAGGCATTTCGAACTTCTTAGAACGAAATACAAAACCAAAAACAAATAGTAAGCTACGTGAACTGATGAGTAAAGATGAGATGAACCTGCAGTGCAACGCATTACATGACTATATAAAATTCTAATTTACTGACAACTGGAAATAAACGGTGAAAATATTTTAGAAACAAAGTATATTTACTGATTTAATTTCTAATATTTGAGGCCAAAATTCAGATCTAATTTATAAACTATTTTTTCCCCATTTTTTTGTGCTTTTTTTTAATGTCACTTGATCAAATAATCCCTAAGTGAAGTGAAGAGAGTTTTTATTTGTAATCAAAAAGTGAATGTTCTTATTTTGGATTGACGATGATATCTAATATTTGAACAGACTTTTTACAGAATTTCCAAACAAAATACATTTTCTAATCATATAGTAAACGTTCTTTAAGTATTTGATTGGAAAAGATATTTGAAAACAGAGGTAAATATTTATGTTCTGAATAAAATAGCAATATGGTCTCTCTCCATCTGTGAAATTTAATATAGAATTCTTATAAATATCAGTTTAAAAATATTTGTGTTTATACAAATATGACTAATTCTATGTTAATTTTGATTCTGTTTTCAAATTTTTATTGGGGGAATATCGAAAGGAACTATCATTCATTTGAATTAATATGTTTTTTTTTTTGTGCGTGATTCATGTGACAAAGTGCGTCAAATCGTAACTATGCAGTTGGGAGTGGCGATTTATCTGCAAATTTTCCAGAAGTGCTAAGTAGATTTTTTAATCAAATTATTTAAGACATTTGACAAATTTCATGTATTTGTATTGTCTGTCAGAAAGTTCCACGACTGGATTTTTTTTTGCTGTTATTGCCAAATTTGATAAACTATTTACTGTTCCCCGACGTTTCTAGAATGCCCCATATATTGAACTTTGTTAAAATTTTTATTTCGAAAGCTCAAAACTATATATTTTAAAATTTCATTTATTATCATTTTTGTAGTTTTTAATTGATAGTGTAGGGTAGAGTCGAAATTGCTTATTTGAGTTGATATCGAGTAAGTACTTGAGGTTTTAAAAGATTTGTGGGAAAACTAATATTTATATTAGTTTTTTAAATTAAATTTGATATATCTATTTATATAAGTGTTTTGGAGCATCTTCTATCCATTTAGCTTTCTGATTATGTATAAAGTCACAAATTTTTTATAGCTTATTAGAAAATTCTACAACCTGGATTGCCTGGTTATTACCTGGAACTTTTATGTATTCAGGTATTATATGTATTGATCCATTTCACAGTGTAATGAGGATTCACTCCGATTTTCACCAGCCCCTCAGTTAACTTCTCATTGAAAAGCCTGTGTTTTGTGAATAGAGTTTAAAAATATAGACAAAATCCTTATGGTTTTTTTTTATTTATTATTTTTTGTTGTACACATTACAAAATTAATTATCTCCACCCCTGAAACAATTGGCTACAAATCATATAGTTCAGTTTTCTTAGTTGGAATTATTTTAATCAAGCTAAAACAAAACATAGAATTTGTATTTGACAGTCATATTATAAATATTACTCAATTGTGATTGCATTAAATATTTATATATTTTAAACTTCCTTTAAATGATATTTTATTACTATTTTTCATTTCAAAAGTTTAACATATATGAATATATAAGTGTTTTTAATAAATTTGAACAGGAAAAAAGCTTTTCATTTGAAAATTTACAAATTGATAACAGGTTTCTACCCAGATATCTGTTCCCAGATATCTATTCTTGCATATTACAAAAAAAAAAAAAAGTGAGTTTTTAAATTATAATAAATAAATAATATATTGCAGAACAGACACAACTAAAAATAGATAAATTTATTATGTTATTATTGGAAGATATATGATATACCAGTTCATTGTGATAGTACATCCTAATGACTTCAATGCAGTTGAAATCATCTTTTTGGATATATTTTATAAATCTTATGAATCGAGTCTTATTTTCTTGATCTGCTGCTATGTACTCTAAAGATCCAAAGGCTTTGATGTCTATTCTGAATCATTGAGTGCATACAATTTGAACAATTTGAAATGCACTTTTTTTTTTATTTTATTACCTTGATTTTTAGAACAATTTTCAGATTATATCAAAATTGCCAGACTACATTATTCATAAGCTGCCGAATTGGTTAGTGACAATTTGCATTTTTTTTAATGATTTACCACAAGGGCTGTAAAAATAAACAAGTACTACTGAAATTTCTTTGATATGTACATGTCAGCACTGCTAGAGTGCATGAAATTTTTATCAGTCTATTCATTTGGTAAAATAAATCAGCAACACGAGAAATGTATTGTTGCATTTATAATATATATATAATTATAATATATAAAATATTGAATTTATAATCAGTTTACATGCATTTTGCTTTCTTTTAAAAACATGAAACATATTGTCAATATTGATTTTCAAATCTTGTGATTTGCTGTAGTATGGTCAACCAAAAACAACAATATCTTTCATCCTTTAAAATATTAGTGATAATAATATTACCTTGATACCAAAACTTCTATGCTTCCTCCAGGTTTCAGCTATTTATGTGTGAATTTTAAATGTTATAATGTCTCTCCTGAATTAAAGAAAAAATTTCTAATAGTAAAAAAATTGCAAATTTCGGTACTTGTTGCTTGTAATGACAATCAAAAAACGGAAAGAAAAAATTCAGCAAATTGTCAATTTTAATTGCCAACATGTGATTCGCTTGTGATTTGATTTATATTTATGCGCATATATGTTATATGCATATTTATGCACTTGAGTATATTTTTATTATATGGAGAAATTTTTTCGTGGCGCTTTTTGATTACTGTTAAAACTGACACGTACTCAAATTTCTTGAAGAATTTCTCTTACAAAATTACTTTACTCTTATTTGAAGGAACATGTCATTGTTTTGGTATAAATTAGTTTGAGTTCATTGCTTTTTAAAATTGTGAGTATTTAGACATAAAAATTATTTAATTAAGTTTCTGTTTAAGTAATGAATCTGTTAGCATTTTCAGATATTGATAAATTAAGTTTTCTAAACTATTACAGAATTGGTGATTATTATTATTATTATTATTTTTTTTGTATAACTTGCATAGATGTGTAAGGGAATAGTACAATCCCTTCACCATTGTCTTGAACAATTAATTTTTTTACAGATTTTTATCAAAAGTATGAGCATTTTGTTAATTATATAAATGTCCAGTGTTTGTAACATTATATATATTTAATGTAAAAACACACATTTATGAAGCAGCAGCGTGGCTAAAGTGAGTAAACCTGGTTTTATTCCATCCCTGGAGGCATAATTTATGTACAAGAAGCTAGGACGAAACTTACGTCCTTTCACAAAGGATACATGAGCAGAGGAGCAAAATTTTTATCCCCAGTGAGCTTCTGATAGGGATTTCTTTACACATGTAGATTTAGGTAAAGGAAATTCAGATATCTTTTAAAAGAATTTACCTAGCTTGACAGATTTTTATTCCTTCACTTGGAGTGTGTCAACATACGGATTAAAGCAGTTTTACAGAGCTTGTGCCACATAAATAAAAGGTGGAATTGGATCAGGAAATAATAGAACATTTTAGAATTAAGTTAATATTGGTTAAATTAAGATAAAAATTAGAAAACTAATTAGACTATAATTTAGATTTAAAGATATCATCATATATATATAATGCAAGCGTAATTTTTTGAAAGCAGATGGAAGTTCGATGTTAGAGAAGACACTTTGCATTTTTAAGTTCGTTTTATTCTCTTTAATCCATCCCAGGAAGGCATAATTATTTACAAGCAGGAGCGACGAGCACACACAACGCAGAACGACACTGAGCGAAAAAAATTGATGGAAAACTGATGAACATTTTATACCTGATCTTATATGACATGAGATTTCTGACACGTTTCGATTATGATTGGAATTTCTCACATGTGGTGACCTTGACAAGGGAAACAGAGGGATTCTTTAGAAGAATCTGTTTTCATCAGCAATTGTCTATCCCTTCACTCGGTACGTGGGAACCCGGCACAATTATTTTTTACAAAGCTTCAGTTGAATTAATTAGATTTTAAAATATCATTACAATCCCCCCCCCCCTGCAAGGCGTGGAAGTGCGCCGGGGCCCTTTGACACATAACCATACCTTACAGTGGTGACCAAGTAAGAGGTTAAATTTAAAAGTATATTGAAAGTGACACCTAAGTTTCCCTTACCTTCACATTATACAGACATTAATACAGAAATCCCATTCGTGATTTCATATCAGAAGCATAAAAAGACTAAGAATTATATTTATGAAAACAATAGATAAACTTAAATAAATCTTTAGGAAATAAATTATATAATATAAAAAAATATTTGGGTAATTAAAAAAAACATTTATATTTGGAAACAAGTATTTTGGTACATGTGATAATAGAGGTAGCTTAATGACTGTCAGAGGTGTAAAAATTTCCCCTGAGACATTTACTACATTATTCTAATTATCACTTGCCATTATTAAGTATATAAAAGCCTTGGTCTGTTACTTTTTTCGTTCACAAGGTCTGTTTGCATATTAAAATATAAAAGCTTTCTGACACAATAAATAGCAGAGTATAGTTTAATTGCAATCAGAGG
Organism: Argiope aurantia; assembly: GCA_026543865.1. Lineage (NCBI taxonomy): Eukaryota > Metazoa > Arthropoda > Arachnida > Araneae > Araneidae > Argiope > Argiope aurantia. Next base: position 109,996 of record JAPMOR010099738.1, read on the forward strand.
TGTAACAAATTTCCTCTGAAGTACTCACTAAATTTCTCTGATATCATGTATCATTACTTTTATTTATTTATTTTTTAATTTTTAAACTTTGGAGTTAGATAAATTAAATTAAATTTATTTGGGGAAATCATCTTTCTTGATTTTAATAGCATATAAATAAATTTCAAATGCAACACGCTTTTATATTATGCATAAATTTTAAATAATAGATTTGAAAAAAATTAAAAACTCATATTATTTTGTATAATAATATAAAAATATTATTTGCAATTATATTAGAATTGAAAAATGCAATTCAAAATAAAATCAAAAATACAAAATATAAATCTTGATTTTCACCCGTTGTGCCAGGAAACACTAATCACTTTTAAAGAAATCACAAAAGGAATTTTGAACACTGAACTGACGCTGTAGACCACTGGCGAGTAAAGCAGGAGATTACTATGTTGTGGAGATAATATAACACACAAGTGATCGGGAAGAGGTCACGGGGGGGGGGGGCATAGCAATGAGCAGCAGGGTAATTCAACAGAAGCTGGACTGGACATTGGAATATGGACGTCATAGGATATCCCATCGGCTGGCATGAAATGACGTAGCTGGAGAAGAAAGGCGACGAAGGTGTTCCACCACGGAAACAGTGCAGCTGGACGAAAAGCATCAGTGTCGAAAGGAGCTGTTGCGTGATTCATTTTCCTTGCCTCTACCGCTGATTTAATTTTAATTTTTAAAATTAACTTAACAATTTTGCACAGGAAGCTATCCTGTCGACTAATTATAATGTACGCATAATTTTTTTTAAAGTAGATGGAAGTTCGATGATATAGAAGGCACTTTACATTTTTAAGTTCGTTTTATTCTCGTTAATCCATCCCGGGAAAGCATAATTATTTACAAGCAGGAGCGACGAGCACACACACAACACAGAGCTAAAAAAAGAATTGATGGAAAGCTGATAAACATTTTATACCTGGTCTTATATGACATGAGATTGCTGACATTTGTCGATTATGTTTGGAATTTCTCACATGTGGTGACCTTGACAAGGGAAACAGAGGGATCCTTTAGCAGAATCTGTTTACACCAGCAATTCTCTATCCCTTCACTCGGCACGTGGGAACTGCTGACGGAATTATTTTTACAAAGCTTCAGTTGAATTAATTGGAATTGAAATTAAATTTGAAAATATCATATATATATATATATATATATATATATATATATATATATATATAATGATATATTAAACTCTAATTTCAATTTAATTAATTTCCTAGGTTTTATCTTAATTTAGTCCATAGTAACTTCATTCGTGATTCAATTCCACTTTCTCTACGTAATTAATTCAAGAGAAGCTTTGTAAAATTGTTGAATCGGCTAAAAGCCTAACCTTTCCACACTCCGAATGAAAGGACAAAATACCGCTGACGAGACAAATTCTTTTTTAATAGATTCCTGTGTTTCCTTTACCTCGCCGACGCGTGTAGCGAAAATCCCTATCGAAATCTCATCTTATATAAGCACTATGGAGAAATATTTTGCCTATCAAGATCTCAGGTTATATAAGACCAAGGATAAAATGTTCAAGAGCTTTTTCCTCATTCCTTTCTGTGTCATTTTGTGTTGTGTGTTACTCGTCGCTACTGCTGTACATAATGCGTGCTTCTCCTATATGAAATAAAACGACGTCACGAAATCAAAAGTCTCTTCACTGTCTTCAAATTGCATTCTGCTTCACATAAAATAATGCTTACATATTAAAGAGTCGACAAGGATAGTTTCCTATGCAAAATTTTCAAAAGAATTCAAATTAAATCCGCTGGTCAGGTTTCGACGTTGCATTGCGCCTCCGCAACTTGCCAGAGATGACTGCTTCGGTGCAGGTTCGCCCAGCTGCGATGTTTCCGTAGCGAAGCTCTTTCACCTTCAGCTGCTTCCAGCCACATCGTTTCACGCAAATCATAGTACAGGGTCCGGTCCAGTTCCCGTTGAATCCCCTGCATTCCGTAACTTGTGATCTCATCCGACATTCCGGCTTTGTTGTTCAATAGATACCCTTGTGTTTGTGCTCCGTATCATCATGTGTGGGCTCCTTATATCTTCAAGGAGTTGGGGCTCCTTGTCGTCATAAAAAATTTCTGGCTCCTTTCTTGTGCTGAATAATCCCGATCTCGACGTCATATCCTTGTTATATTATTATCTCAATATAAAAATAGCTTTCCGTCACCTGCCGTAGTCTCCAGTTCCAGTGTTCAAAATTGCATTTTTGTGATTAATTAAAAAAGTTATTCATCAAAAAAGTGTTTAATGCTTCCTGGCTCAATGGGTGAAAATCGAGATTTATATTGTGTGTTTTTCTTTCTTTTGATTTTCATTTTTGAATTTTAGAATTATTGCAAATTATATTTTTATGGTATTATTTAAAGTATTGAATTTTGAGTCTTTTATTAAATCTATTTTTTAAATTTTATGCATAAATTTATAATGTTTTTTATTTGAAATATAGTTTAACGTTGTTAAGATCTGGAAAAATGACTGACCAAGATAAAGCAAATGTGTCTATTCTCAAAGTTCAGAAAATAAAATTTATAAAGAAGAAAATGATCAAATAGCCCAAGAACCCTCCATAATTCCTTTTGATCCCGAAAATGGGATGAAGATGGATTTATGATTCTGATATTTCAATAAAATTTGTCAAGAAAATAACAAAACTGATTTGTGGAAAATTAAAATTATTGCTCAATTTCTAAAAGGGTCAGCTTTAACACATTATATAAATAGTTGTTTAAATATCGATAATTTTGATGATTTATGTTGTGTATTAACTGAGCAGTTTATTCAACTATCGATAATTTTGATGATTTATGTTGTGTATTAACTGAACAGTTTATTCAACTATCGATAATTTTGATGATTTATGTTGTGTATTAACTGAACAGTTTATTCAACCCAATATTGTTAATTTTTCTGACTTTTCACAATTGAAATTTGATTAAAAAAATGCTAAATTAGTTGATTATTTTCATCAAAAATTAAATTATGGCAAACAGTTAGGTCTTAATCCACAACTGATTTTAGAAGGTTTTACTGATGGACTGCCAACTCAACTAAAACAATTGGTTAGCATAAAAGCTCCTAATACCCCTACCTGAATGGCTTACAATAACAACTAAACTATTAAAAATGGAAGAATCTTTAGAACCAAACCCAGGCAGGTATAATGAAATCAGAATCAGAGTAAGGCAACCAGCACCTTTTACACCTAGGCATAATTTTAATTATAGATTTCAAAATTCTTTTATTCCTTGAGCTCACAATAATTTTAGACAAAATTATCATAATTCAATAAGGCCACGCCCCAATAATTACAATAACTATAGTCATAATTTGCATTTTCAACAAAGATTACCATCTTCTCCATGTAGAATTTGTATTCAAATAGGTATTCTAAATGTTTATCATTGGACACAAGTATGCCCCTTTTATCAACCTCAATTTATGATCAATACTCCAATAACAGCAAATTTGACTTTCTCATACACAGAAATCCCTCTTGGCTGTTTTCAAAATTCTAAAATGAGACCAAATTCTTCTAATGAGGCCCCTGGACCAGATCAGTTACAATTATTAGTGTCCGGACACATCTCAACTTTACCAAGTCTAGCTAACTTGGACAATGTTTATAGCCCTCATAGTAATGTAAATATTTTTATTGACACATGATCCACTCTTTCAATTATATCTGCAGTTATTGTAAAAAAAATTAACTTGATAAGAAAAAATATAAACCCTTTTAGAGTCAAACAAGATCATGGAACATTTCAATTAACCCAAATTTGTGACATATATTTAAATATTGGCCAAATAAATAAGAAAATCATATTATATATTATGGACATTCCTTTACCATATATTATTTTAGGACTTCCAGATTGTAGTTTATATAAATTAATTATAGATTGTGCCAAAAATAAAATATTTCAAAATGGAAAAATTATTACCAATTTGCTAACTAATAATAATTATATGTCTTTACATATTGTTGAAAATAATAACACTAGTGATAATAAGGTCAAGGTAGTGAATACCTCAGAGGAAATTTTCCCACCTCTGACTGTAAACAAATTATCTGAACCTGTGTTATCTCTGGTGTCAGAATATTCCCATCTGTTTGCAAAAAAATAAATATGATGTTGGTAAAATAAGAATGAAACCCCCTAGAATAAATTTAACATCTGATTTACCAGTTTCACAAAGGGCTTATAGAACCTCTGCTACTGATGAAATTGAAATAAATAAGCAAATTAAAAATTTGTTAGATGCAGGTTTAATAAAAGAATCTTCTAGTAACTATTCCTCCCCTGTAACATTAGCATATAAAAGAGATGAAAATAGAAAAAGTCGTCTTTTTATTGATTATCGTAAAATTAATTCTCTTTGCAAATCTGAGGCAGAGCCTCTCCCTAGAATAGATACCTTATTAGATAAATTAAGTACTGCTAAAGTTTTTTCAACTTTGGATCTTGCATCTGGATATTGGCACATACCCTTGCATGAACAGGATAAACATAAATTGGCATTTGTAACTACTGAAGGTTTATATGAATTTCAAATCCTACCTTTTGGTTTTAAAAATGCACCTGTAATATTCAATAGAACTTTTCGTATAATTTTAAATAAACATAAATTTTCAAATTTTGCATGTCACTATTTTGATGACATAGTAGTTTTCTCTAACTCATTAGAGGAACACTATGGTAATTTAAAACAGATTTTTCAAATGTGTGAAAAAGAAAACATTAAATTAAAAGTTTTTAAATGTGTGTTTGCTCGAGATAAAATTAATTTGTTGGGGTATGAAGACAAAGAAGGATGCATTTCTCCTGATAATCATAACATTGAAAATATTAAAAAATTACAACCTCCAAAAAATGTTAAACAACTTCAAGTTTTTCTTAGCTCTGTAAATGTTTATAATAAGTTTATTGATTCTTACACTAAAATTAGAGAACCCTTAAATAATCTTAAAAAAGATACACCATGGCAATGGACAGAAGACTGTCAAAAAGCTTTTGAAATATTAAAAAATAAATTGATAACTATACCAGTGTTACAACTATATAACCCTAATTTACCTCTTCATGTTCTTTGCGATTCATCTCAGGTAGCCATTGGAGCTGTTCTAAAACAGCCTGACTGTTCTGGTAAATTACATCCTGTATCTTATCATTCAAGAACTTTACGTTCTTATGAAAAAAATTATTGTATAACTGAGTTGGAATGTTTAGCAATAGTGGATGCTCTTGATAAATTTTATTACTATTTACATGGGAAAAAAATTCATAATTCATACTGGTCATGCTGCTCTTGTTTGGCTTAAAAATGTAAAAAATTTAAGGGGAAGATTATTTCGTTGGTCTTTAAAATTAAGCATGTTTGATTATGAAGTTAAATATTTAAAGGGAACAACTAATGTTGAAGCTTATATGTTATCAAGGCATCCTACTGCTCAATATGTCCAACATTCTGTGCATTTTTGGAATTGAATGAGATAAAACACTATCAAAATACTAAATTAGTGTACAAAATACTACTTTAGATAGTACTAAATATAAAAATATTAATGATGTACTTGTAGTTAAAAAGAAAAACGTTTAAAATAGTTGTACCCTTTTCTCTTAGGAGAAAAGTTTTGCAAACGGCTCATGAACAATTTGGGCATCCATGCACTCAAAAAATGATAAATTTAATTACTCCTCAGTTTTATTGGCCCCATATTACTCAAGATATTGCGCTTTTTGTTAAACATTGTGATATTTGTCAAGGAAATAAAAAGAAAAAGCAAAAAAATATTCGGCCTTTTATAGGCTGTGTCCCCCGCAGATCGTCCTTTTGAATGTCTTTCTGTCGATACTGTTGGCGGATTTAACTATTATAATTCAACTAAAAAATTTCTTTATCGTAATTGATCATGCGACTAGATATGTTTGGGCTTTTCCTTCCAAAAATGAAAATTCTGTAACTTATATTAATATATTAAAGCAAGTTTTCCAAATTCAGGTTCCTTCCAAATTATTAACTGATAGAAATGGTGCTTTTACCTCATCTAAATTCAAACATTTCCTCAGAAATTACAGTGTCAAGCATCTGTTGACATCTTCACATCATCCACAAACTATTGGAAAATGTGAAAGAGTTAACCAGTCAATAGTAACAATTAAAATTAATTCTTCTCCTACCAAAATTCCTTGGACTAAACTTTTAGAACAAGTAATCAATAAATATAATTTAACACCCCATTCAGTTACAAAATTTCCTCCTGCATAATTGTTATTTTGCCCTTTACCTTATTCTCCTCCCTTAACTAAAATCAATTCTATCCTCCAGTAGAAGAAGCCAGAAAATTAGCTAAAGTTAATACAATAAACTATCGTGATAAAAATAAAATAAAATAACATGTGATTGCCAGATTTATAGATTCTCCATTCAAACCTGGTGACATTGTAATGTATGAAGAATTTAATTACCCAAATCGTAGAAAATTATCTCCAGTATTTTCAGTCCATATGAAATAGTAACTAAAATTTCAGATGTAAATTATAAAATAACTAAGCCAAATGCATTAACAAACAAAGCTACTGATATTGTCTATGTATCGAAATTAAGAACATATTACCCTCCAGAAAAGGTAAAATTGAGTCATGAATAATAATTTAAATAAAAAAAAATCCTTTTATTTCCCATATTTCTTCCACATAATCCCCAACTTAGGTTGGCCCGTTGTCTCACTCATAAGAGTCAATTTTTCTTTTCTTCATGATGATGATGTGATAGGCGCCATCACAACATAAATTCAAATACTTCAGTCTTATTGAGAAGTGAGTATAGGGTCAATCTCGCAATTAATTTCTATCTCATTCTATTTTTATCTTGGATATGTTGTTCTCCACTTTGGAAATAAATATTCCTGGATGAGAGTAGAAAGAGAATAAGAATTACGTCCCCCTTCTTTATGTTCTCATTTCGGGGTCATTAAGTTTCACCCACTACTAGAAATTGGTGGACAAGGTTGAATTAATCACCACTAATTGGCTAACTAGTGGGTTAAAAGTTTCATTTTCTTTTAAATTTACACATTTTTATGTCATTTGTTTTGAGTATTAATGTTATGATAAGAATATTTTAAATCTCATATTATTCTTTTCAGATTCAAGTGTTACATACAAAAATCAGAACTATATTGATATATTATTATTATATAAGTTCAATTTATTATTCCATTATTTTACATTCAATTTGATAATTTTGGTGAGCCTTCTGCTATTACAGGACACTGTTAGCAAGTATTCTTTAGAGACTTCCCTCGCCAAATAGAGACAGTTTTACAGACTGAGAGACAATAGACTGAGTTTCTGCAGAAAATCATTTTTATATTGCACATTTTAATATTATTTTTGTTGTTGAATATTTAAATTTATCAAACATTTTCACAGATATCACTTTATCTTTTTTATGTTTTACATAATCTTGTTCAAAATGATTTTCATATTAATGTAAAGGTAAGGGAAACTTGGGTATCACTTTTAATATGCCTTTGAATTTTAATTTTTCTTGCTTGAACACCACTGTGTGTCGAGGGCCGACGCATTTCTACTACTTGCAGTGAGGGGGGGTGATTGTAATGATATTTTAAACTCTAATTTCAATTTAATTAATTTCCAAGGTTTTATCTTAATTTAGCCCATAGTAACTTCATTCTAAAATATTCTCTTATTCCGTGATTCAATTCCACTTTCTTTACGTAATTAATTCAAGAGAAACTTTGTAAAATTGCTGAATCGGCTAAAAGTCTAACTTTCCCACACCCCGAGTGAAAGGACAAAATATCGCTGACGAGACAAATTCTTTTTTAAAAGATCCGTGCGTTTCCCTTACTTCGCCGACGCGTGTAGCGGAAATCCCTATCGAAATCTCATTGTATATAAGCACTATGGAGAAATATTTTCCCTATTAAGATCTCAGGTTATATAAGACCAGGGATAAAATGTTCAAGAGCGTTTTCCTCATTCCTTTCTAATAACTCCGCGTACAATAGACTTAAATTTGAGAAATTTATGTATTCACTTTTTGAATTCGTGCAGGAATATGAGTATGTGTTTTTCCAAATCTGCAGAAATTTTGCAAACCTAAATTTTCAAAACGAAATCTCGACTGACATGGTTGGACCCAGTGGGGTTCGATCTGCAGCCCAATGCGCTGCCAACTAGGCTAACTCGCGCAAGAGTGGTGTATTCCAAGAAATGTTTTAAGGGTGATCGTCAATCTTTTTCTGCCCCATAGACCTAATGCTAAATTTTCCAGATTACATTCTCTTCCGAAATATCGATTCATAAAATACGAACTTTTTTACAAAGGAAAAATAATATTAAGAATAAATTAAACTGAATATAATGACATTTATGTAAAAAAATATATTGTAGGTGAAATTCGGCAGATGGTTGACATTCGACCAACAAAGAAATGTCTTTAAATAATATTAACAACAAAACTATTATTCCTTCATATTTGTTTTAATTAGCCCTTATGTTTGCTATTTGCCTTTGCAAAAAAAACTCATATTTTTTGAAGCGATATTTCGGGAGGCAATGTGATTTGGGATCTTTAACATTAAGTTAACTATGGAGCAGTAAAGACTAAGGATCACCTTTAAAGGTAGTTGACAAATTGACTACTCAATTTACCTTTGTATTCATATATGATTTGAAGGGCGCAAATATAATCTTCTTCAAGCTATCACGTTGTTACAGCATATACGTTCAATGAATAATTTCTGTTATGCGTTAATATGAGAACAGTATAACACGAGATCATATTTTTTATATATTACAAGCTTATTTTTAACTGAGAGGTATCACTTACATTTAAACTCGTTTCTGAAACAATTGTACTTAAAAAAAAACATTACACAGAAGCACTCATTTTTAAATACTTCATTTTTAACAGTGTATAAAACAATCTGCTCTTGATTTCTTTCTTCCTACTTTGGCGGATCGGCCGGACTGGTCGAATTCGGGCTTTGGTCGTAGCACGCACACACACACACACACACAATTTTTCAATTCAAATGTTCAATTCTTGTTACCTAAAGAGAGTGTTGACATTCTTAATAAGTGATGAGGCATGATTCAATCTCTAAATAAAGTTATAAATATTTTTAAAATTTTCCCTATCATATTGGAATATTTTTATTAAAATATCGACAGTTCTTTTTTTCGTCAAAGATTTTTACAAGTTTGTTGATTTGAATCTGTTAATTAATACTATTTTGTGATTTGAAATCTTAATAAAATGACATTAATTAAATTAAAAAAATATTAATTAAATAAAAAAAATATTAATTAAATAAAAAATATTAATTAAATTAAAAAAAATATTAATTAAATTAAAAAAATATGATATTTTTAAGCTCTTTGAAAACTTTTTAATACATAATAAGATAGTAATTATTACTTTTTAAATGGATTGATTTTTTTGTAACTTTTAATTAATATGACGGGAAAAAAATTATGACCCCCTCTAAAAATTTTTTGGGTCATGTTATGTTTTACTTCAGTGCTAACATTTGCAAAAATTGTGCATCCAATGAAATTGAGTAATTCTTAATTGTGAGAAATGTTGAAAAGGTGACAGATTTTTATTGTTAATCTTATAAAAGTTGAATGAATGTTTTGGTGTAACAGTTTGCATTATTGTTTTTCTTTTATTTATTTATTATTTTGTCAAACATCTTTTATTTTACACTTGAATCTGTTGGACAAATGCAGAAATAAATATAGAAATTTTTATTCATGTTGAAAATTAAAAAAAATTTCAACAAAAACAATACGTTATAAAGCAGAAGACATACCTATAAAATACTTATGTACTTGTATGTATTTGTACTTAATTTGTTCACTTATGTTGCTTAAAGAGTATTTAATTTTTGAAAATATTTCTCATGTCCTGTTTAAACTTATTTAAATTATTTTCTGCTGTTTTAATTTGAACCACATACCATTAGCTGACACATAAATTTTAGTTTTAAAAAATTATTGGTTATTATAATTAAACCATTTTTCATAATATATCTTCTATTACAAGCCTTGTGAACTAGTTAGTATTGAAGAGGAATGATAAATTAAGAGCTATTTGGAACATCAAATAAATAATTTTAATTATTTATATATTAATATTTATTATTATTAATATTGTGTAAATATATCACACCAAGAAAAGAAAATATTTAATTGCCTGTATGTACAGAGATAATACTAGAAATTTTGATGAACTACATGCTAATAAACATAGTTAAATTTTAGTTTCTAGTGGAGCTATGATTGTCTATGAATGACATCAAAAATATCCTTTTCATTTGCAGTATATCTGATCCTCTAGATAAGCTCTTCAATATTGGGCTCAAGTTGCTTCATGGTGCTTTTTATTTCAGCATATAAGACTTCTCCAGTTGTGTTTTATATTCTATGTATGTATCAATTTCAGTATCAACAAGATTATATTTGCGATTCATTTTATAAGGGGTATCACCAAATTGTTCCGAGTTCTTTGTGTAAGAAAAAAATATTTTCTTTCATGCCCTTTTAAATTTTATTCATTAGTATTACAATAATATGATTGGGAACTATGATGCTTGGTTTGCAAAAAATGTCCCCAAAAAGTTATTGTGAAAGAAGAATTATTCCAGATTTATTTTTATATTGCACAAACATGCTTTCATTAATTTTTCTTTTTTTTCTACTGTTGCCTTTTTCAAAGATTCTGGACACATCCCAGCAATAATTGTTCCATTTTGCTACCATTCTGTCAAACATTCTTTGTTGCTTTTGGAAGAATTGAATTTGTATTAGCTTTTAACAACAACATTAAATAAGTCTTAGAGTTTTTGCAAATACTATGCAAATTTATTCAAACCTGTTTATTACATTCACTTTTTTTTGGCATGTGGGTACATTACATTGTCAATAATTACATTCTTCTTAGAATGGACATAAGAATTTGTATTTTGAAGCTTTTAGTAGTATATCATAAATCTGCAAGTAGTGAACTACTTTATCTTGAGATACATTTGATCTGCAAGCATGTCAGAAGTTGAACATACAAATTTTGTACTTAAATTTCCTTCGATGTGAAATTTAAACAAGTAGAATATTAATTTTACAATTATCAAATTGAACTGAATGCTGAACTTGAAACTGCTCAGAATATTATTGTTTGTAATAAGCTGTAAAATCTTGGATTAATTTTTTGGTGATTAACTGTTGGCTTACAGTTAATATGAAAAAGCCATTTTTCCTTTATAAATATTTGGTACATTTAGTAAGTAAAAGAAAGCTGTTAATATCTTTTTCAGTAAATGTTATTATAATTGCTAATCACTTTTGCTTTTAATTTTGTTTAATGTCTTGATGGACATAAAACTTTTAGTTAAACTTTCCATACTCCTCTGCAATTAGTTTTAACATATAAAAATTATGCAAAAGCAAACTTCAATAGAAAAGAGACCTCCTGTACCATCCATTATTGTATCATCTTGGGCAGTATGTTGTATTTTTTTCTTAATAAGTTTTTAAGTTTTGACAATATTTTTCTTTTGTTTTTAGCAATGGCGGGTTTATTGGCTACTTTAGGAGGTAATCCTTTGAATACTCCAGTTGGACAAAAAATAGGTAATATACGTTTATGACATTTACAGAATTTATATATAAAATGAGTTGAGGCATTTTTACATGAAAAGTCATATTGCTTTTCAGGTTTTTTTTTTGGTTTCTTTTAATTATTTTATTATAATTAGAAAAAAAAAATCAACCTTTCACATTTTAATTTTTTCCCCCTAAGTATTGTAAAGATACCTAAATAAATTTTACTTACTTTAAAATATGAAAATTATAAATTTACTTAAAAGTACTGTAGAAGCCTATTTGAATGCAGATTCTATACATCCCTTTACATGTGGCATAATATATATGTAAGTTTTGTTGCCTTAGGAGTTGGCAAAGATACATCATGAGCATAAAATAATTTCATTTTAACTAAAATATTGCAAAAACACGCAAACAAATGATAGATGTCCTTGAATGTTAAGGGGTTTGGCTATTAGATGTATATTCTCATATGGTGATAGATAAGCAATGCTGAAATTTCAGAGAGGCAAATTTAAACAAAAATAAAATTAGTGATAAATTGGATACGAATCGAGTGTTATAATATAATTAATTTATAAACACTCATAATGTGTCTATAATTAACTTTTTTGAAATGTAATTTTTTAAACTCTTATTTTGAATAGGAATTGTGCATTTAATCGTATTCCTTTTTTTTCCTACATAATGTGTTATTCATTAAAATTTCAAAACTGAAAGAGAAAAATGTCTTTTTTGTCCATATTTATGATGTTTATATTGTTTGAACATGATTATAAAAAATGACATTGTATTGTACAGTCTTATAATCGAAACCATTTAATAATAAACACAGAGTTTTTAAAATTTTTGCTCTAATAAGAAAAGGCCGAAACACCTATTCATTAAAGCTATATGGTCTACCTGAATCTCCTTGGATATCAGTGCTAAAATCCTCTGTCCTTTTGTTAATGTGATGGATTGAACATCCCCTGATATTCATTAGAGATAAGGGGGAATAGGAGTACAGGAAGGTTTTCTAAGAGCACTCACAGGATGCATGCCTATGCATACATTTGCTTTAATGATAGCAGGATCTTCTTTGTATATCAGCTCCATAAAGAACCTGGTCTTGTCATTGTAGATTTTAAGGAGGGTTGAGAGAGTTTTCTTATTTTTGAAAGAGAAACTCTAGTGTTCAATTATTTTGAGATAAAATGTTCTTAAGGATGAGAAAGTTAAATCTGGTTTTTATTTCAAAGTCAAACATATTCATTTAGAATTTATTGGTTCAGAATGTCTTTTCTATAATTTTTAATCATTTTATTATGATTAAGGAATTACAAATATATATAATTGATTATCTGAAATTTGTTCATTAAAATTCTAGCATAGCAATTGCTTGCAAGTTTAAAAAATCATTTATACATAGTTATCTACTTTAGACATATAGCAAAGTATTTGGATTTTTTTATTAAACAAAGAGAAAAACAAAGATGCATATTATTGTATGATTGATTACTTCTTCAAATTTCGCATTTGTCATCAATATTCTTACTTCAGAGGAAGTTTGACCAAAGGTTATTACTTTCACAGTGACTCCTAAATGGATGTTGTTAGTCCTGAAACTTATTTAATTTCATTATTGAAGTCAATTGCTGCCATAAAAACTTTAACTGAAATTTTTTTCTATGGTTAGATAAATACACAGCACTAGCAGATATTTATGAACATAAGCTGAATATAAATTCTAATATTTGCGGTGAGAATGAATAATAATATATTAAAAATGAAGAGCTGACTGAATAATGGTATTGATTTGTTACTAGTAATGTATCATTTATCTAGGAAAGACACCAATTAGTTTATTTGAACATAACTGTTTAGTGACTGTTTTTGAAGTATTATAAGCTTTATGCAAGAATTAAAAAAAAAAAAAAAATTCTTGGTTTTACAGTAAATTTAAAATAATTTTTTTGTTTAAATATATATCATGATTATCAAGGTCCTATAATAAGATGGAATGTCTTTGTAGCTATATATCACATTTTAAATTTATAGATAAATTGGCATATTATTGAATACGACAAAAAAAAAAAATAATGTATACACCTTTACTTTCTTTCTTTCTTTTTTTTTAAATATAGAAAACATGTAATACTAACTACCTTTTGTGATCAGTTGATACACCAGGATTGATGGTTGCTAAAATTTGTAATTAAATATTTTATGTAGCTTTCTTTTAATGGTTTCATTAGCAATGCATTTTTAAACTTCATATTTTGATAGACATGAACATGTATTATTTTTCTATCTTCTCACCTAAAATTTGAGTTTTAATTTGTAATGAAAAGGATCAGACTAATAAAAAATTTTATTATTATTATTATTTGCTGAAATTATTTAAATCAACACTCTTTTAAAATTTTTCATCATTTTTTACTTCTGAAATTAAATTTTATTTGCAAGTATTTTCAAAAAGTTTATTAAAAACTTAAACTCTAAATAGTAACCTATTTACCATAAAAATAATAATATTGCATAATTTGCCATGGTATTGAATAAATTAGAGTTTATTACAGTGATACATTTTGTAAAATAAGCTTAAAATATTTTTAAGTTAATTAAAAATAGTATTTTAATTGGTATAATTGAAGATATATTTTTTTAAATTTTAAAGTGAAAGACTTGTTTTTGTGCTGCAGTTGTAAGAGGGGAAATGTTATAATTTAATTTAATTTTTAATTGATTCAAATTCTAAATAAAATTGTTTAAAAAATCAATCAGTGGTGCATATTCACATCCTTAAAGTATATCTGTGCCAAATTTTGCGGTTCGTGGATCTATCCTATAGAGCATCAGCACATTTACACTCAGTCTCAAGTACTATCTGTTTTCTTCTATTCTTCTGTAAAAATGGATTTTGGTCATTTCTTTATAAATTTAGTCTAGTAATAATTTTTCTATGATTAATTACAGAACAAGCTACAGATGGAGCTCTCCCTTCAGAAAACTGGGCTTTAAATATGGAGATTTGTGATATGATAAACGATACAGATGAAGGGTAAGTTGATTTATAAGATTCTGATTATAAAAATTCTATTAGATGCTTGGTTATTAAAATAAAAACAATCACTAAATTATGAGTACACATGATCTGAATTAAAAATATCTTTCCAAGCTGTTTACAAAGGTATATCTTTCATATACAAAATTTAAAATTTATTGTTGCCTTTTGTATTAATTATTGGCTTACTTATATATTAATTGTATGCAAGCCATTATTTGCCAAAATGTATCTTTAATTACTTGTACATTAAAAATTTTACTCTACTTTTTAAAGTTCTTTCTCTATTTATCTATCTTTAGTTATTTGAGTTTATACATTTATCAGTGCTTTATAACTAGTGCCAGCAAAAATTTATAATTATATACTGAATTTTGCATGTAAAAATGTTATAAATTTATTAGTATGAGTGGTATATTAAGTGCTGTGCCTAGCCAATGTATTTAAAGTAGTGCTCTGTTATTAATGCAGTATTAAATATGATATTAATAGCTTGAGTGAGACTGCAAGGTGATGGTGAATAAACGTATGGAAATTACAATTTGCTTTTGAGCGTTTTATTAATTATGATATTAATATATCATAGAGAATTTTAAAAATAATGTAAATATTATTGACCTATGTTTCAAGCAAAACAATGGCTCTAATTAATGCACATGATGTGTCTCCTCATTTAGTAAGCTGATGTATTTAATTTCATATTTTAACCCATTTTAAATTTAATGAATATGCTGTTGATTGATTTGGACTGATTTTTTTTTATTCTAGTAATTTTATGAACATTTTACGCTTTTATTATTATTATTTTTTTTTACTATAATTATGATGCATCCATATTTTTGAGTTGAACAGATATTCAGTGTTTGTAAGTACTATAATAATTAAATAAAAGAAACAAAATGGAATCTGACAAATAATATTAGACAAAAGACCAATATTATAGTTCTATTTTATACTTCATACTATTTGTATTTTTAAAAATTTATTTATTTGGAAATTAGACTAAGAACATATTTTTAATGTATTTGCATGCAGTCTGTCAAGCCAATGCCCCTAGGGAGTCTGCTTAGTCAGAAATCCACCACTTTTAATATTTGATGAAGAATTTAATCACAGAAAGCAGATGATAATAATTGAAAAAAGAGTAGGCAATTAAAAAAAATGGTTCTTAAAATATTTAATGATTATAAAGTGCTAAAAGAGCCAGAAATTAGCTGAAAGTCAAATAAAATTCCCATATATTTTGAAAAAAGGCCTAGTTTTATAAATTTTCAGTTTTTAAAGATGTCTCTATGGCAACATTGATTTAAATAAAAATTCACTTCTTATATTTACTGAGTAGTCAACTTTACTCATTTCTTTCGTAATTTACTGTCAATAAATTTTTTCCCCATATCTTTTAATTGTATTATTTTGAATGCTTGTATTTTGTAATGCTTTAAAATTAATTAATTTTTTGTTCATATTTCCTTTGACAAAACAGAATTTAAAATTAATTTCTTAGAATGTATGATAAAAATAAATTTTAAACTACTCCTACTTTGGGAAATCATTTTGATTTTCAATGCCTATACCATTCAGCTTTGAGGAGTGACATTAAAGCTGAAGCTTTGAAAATAAATGCTTATTTGGGAATATGGAGATTAAATGATTGCCTTACATTTTTTTTTCAGTTACTACAATGCAGCAACTATTTTGTTTACACATTTGAATTGATGGTCTTTTTATTTAGGGTGGTGTTTTATATATACAACTTTTATTGTTAATGTAAAAGCATATTTTTCAATTGTATCATTTTTATCTGAAAAGTAGCATAGTTATGAATTAATCTGAGCTTTCTGTTAACAGTTTGTGCTAATTTAACAATCTCATATTTTCAAATGCATGCATTTTTTTCATTTTCTGTATTATTTAATCTCTTATTAAATACTGTTCATAGACCAAAAGATGCTGTGAAAGCCATTAGGAAAAGATTGCAACAAAACACTGGAAAAAATTACACAGTAGTTTTGTATACACTGACAGTAAGTAATTATTATTTTTAGATTTTCTAAAATTAAAGATGATAAAAAATTTTTGATATAAAAAAAATTTGGTGTTCTAGATTTCTTATTTAGCAAATTCTGTATTATTTAAAATGATAGTCATTTATATGAATAGATATTCTGTTTCTCTTCATTTTGCAATACCTCATTTTCTTTTCTTTATGACAAACTATTTTGTTGAAATTGTTCATTTCATTTGTAGAAAAATAGAAGAAGTGGTTGAGTCTGTGCAAGCAATTACATCAATTATATACATGTTGTCCATAATCAAACAATTCTATTTTAAAGTAGTAAACAAATAAAATTATTCTTCAACGAATTAGGTGTTTTTTTTTTTGTATGGATGGGAATGATGAAAAGATGGAATTTTTTTTGAGTGTATAAAAAATTAGGTTAGAATTTCTCTGTCGGAGAATTGAAAAAAATATTTAGCATATTTATTACATTTATGATAATTTACAGATTTGTATTTATGATAGACAAATTTATTACATTTACAAATAAATATAATACATTTATGATAGTTTGCAAATTTTATTACAATAAAACATGTTCATAATGGCCATCAGTTTCAGCTACTTCTGGAATCATAAGGTAGCATGTTTCATACTTGATCTCAGTGTGTTCTGAGAAATGTCATGTCATGGGAACATGCTATAAAATGATCATGTTCCTATGACATCAGGTAAAATTTTTGGATTTTCACAACTTGCCAGATGTTTCAATTGCCCTTAAAAATAAAACTTGCATATATTGTGGATTGGAGAAGCAATAAATCACAAAAATGGTAGTGATGACATTTTTTTATGATTTTTGAGGACATCTTTTGTACAAGAGCTAATCTGTGGTGGACTTCCATCCAGCATAAAAATGGTTGTTAAAAGCATTGACATGCTTGCGGATCCTGAATAATTTTATTTTGTAGTGATAATGCATATGACTGCCTATGTTTGAGCACTTAATTCCTCGCAAAAATACGGCTGACAAGAAATGATTTGATAATCCTGTACTATATTGTTACTTTTGTTGACTGAGCAGAACTTGTAAGATTGTGTATTGGTTTTCTAGTTCCTAATTCAGCAATTATGAGTATTCACTAAACCATCCAAATAAAGGTGCTTTTCATGTCCCCGAAGATATTTTTAAGACCATTCTGAATTAACCACAAAGAGAGCAAGGAACTGTATTGAGAAGTGGGTTTGAATCTCATAATCATCTGGAAGAAACAAGTTGAGTTCTGTGCATACAATATCAGAGGGTATTTTTTGGATAGTAGAAAGCAGCATATGCAATTCTTTATAATACAATAAGTAACAAATACAACATACATACTGGTATTAATTTATATGCTGGTAGTTTTTTAATTTAAATATTAAATGAACCTTTTTCTCCAAATTTGACTATTATTAATTGATTTTTAATAGTCAATGGAACTTTTCACATCTCCTTCAAAGTTTGAAATTCTTATAGAGTAATTTTTTTATGAAATTATCATTTCAGTAAAACAGTTTAACTCTCAAAGCTTGATCTGGCAAACATTATGACATTCTGATTAGCAATAGCAAGCATGTTGAAAATCAAAACTTCACAAAATTTATAAGTTTTATGACAATGATTTGTTTAATCATGGACACTCTGTATATATGATAACTATATTCTTATTTCTATGTATGGGGTAAAAGTTTGGTTATCCATATCCAAAGTTATGTAGATTAAAAACATGTTGGTTGTAGAATTTTAGAAATAGCGGAGGGAAAAAATGAACTCTTGCTAGTGAATAAACAAACAAACAATGTTTTGTAGATTTTGTACCAAAGTATGCACAAAGTAAAACATATTGTATTATTTCCCTATGAAAATTGTTGAAATATCTCAGCTATAGTAACATTGTAATTAAATGTATAAAAAGATGACTATCAACAAAATATTTTTCCTAGATATGATTTTGCTGTAGAAGAATTAAAGAAAAACAGGGAAGTGTTTAAAGGCAGTTAATTTAAGCTGTTCATTATTCAATCAACCTAAATTTTTTGAAATATTTTTTTAAAGCTTTGTTTATTTTCAATAATTTCTCCCTATTTAAAAAAAAAATATTTTTAAATTGTGACAATGCCTAAATTAACAGATAATATAAAATTTTGAATAATTGAAACAAGCAAGATGTATTATATACTAAATTATATATAATAGTGAACTCTATCAGTAATTCTTGGTAACGTAATTAATTGTAGTGAAAGAATTTACTTAACATGCATTTGATTCAATAGCTATATTTTTTCTATTTATATTTCGAATAACTTAGTAGAATAATTTGAATTGCTTTAAAGCTAAAATATAATGAATTTTATTTAATAAAAATAAATAATCATTATGTGCATCATCTATATTTAAGAAAATGTGTAATAAATTTGGTTAATTGGTAGGCACATAAGTTTTATTTTTGTTTTATGTTCAATATAATGCTTTTCATAGCTGATGTAATAAAAAATGAGGAAGATTTAAATTATTGTTATTTCTTTAAAGAAATTTCAATATTGACCATTAATTTTCTCTCCTAGTATCACTTTTTCATTTTAACTTTTCTGTTCTTTTAGGTGTTAGAGACTTGTGTCAAAAATTGCAAAAGAAGATTTCATTTGCTTGTCATGCAGAAAGACTTTATTCTTGAGTTAGTGAAATTAATTGGACCTAAGAATGACCCACCAACTGCTGTGCAAGAGAAAGTTCTAAGTTTAATTCAAGTAAGAATAAACATTATTTGGCTCTAATGTGCATGATTTATGATTTATTGTTTATTGTAGAAAATAAATTTCTCTGTTTTTCACAAGAATTTCTCTAAACTAATTGCTTTTGTAAAGCTCTTTTGTAACTATGTTGTTTTCTGGATATTTATTTAAGTTGAAAATTGTGAGGTTCTTAAACAACAAACATTATTTATGTGAACTTGAAATATTGATTCAAAATTTCTGGTCATACTTAAAGTTGAAAAGAGTGTTTTGGATTTTAAGAGCATGTCTTTTTATTTTCTTGTATAAAAACTATATAAAGAGGTAATATTGTATAAATCTAAAAATTTGAGATTTAGACAAATCTCTATGTTGTATTCTTTCCCAAGTCTGAAAAATACATTTTTGAGATTATATCCATTTGTCTTTCTGTCTGTGAATATGTGTGCTTTGAGCTAGATGAATGCAATTTTATATGTGGTCTGAATACCAAATTTGTGGATTTTTAATTTTTTAAAATTCATTTCGAGGAAGTTTATCTGTTTGGTTGTTAATATGATAATTCTAAAATATAGAGAGAATGTCTTAAGTGTAGATATGTATCATATTTGGTATGAAATCTATCAAGAGATTAACCATTTGCCAGTCTGTTCTTTAGCATTCATATAAATTCAAACAAATAACTACTTATTCAAATAAAGTTTAGTTTGCAGTTTTAGCTTTTAAAATGTAGATTCTTATCAAATTTTGAACTAAATCCATTGATAGGTTGATTGCCTGTTTCTCAATTTTTCCACTTGCATATAAATGCAATAACTCAAAAATGGAATGAAAAAAAAAAAAAAAAAAAAAAAGCTCCATTTCAGTTTCATAATGTATTTTTTATTGAATTATTTGAGTCTGTATTTATGATAAACATTATTTTTAGTGGCAAATCAGTCCAACTTTCATTTGATACTGATACTTTAAACTTTGGTACTTTGATCACATTTGATTGAACTTTCTGCACTGATGGAACTTTGTTACTGATTAAACTTTCATTGCTATTGGCAGAGTGTGCAGCATCATGAAATGTGCATAAAAAGTGCTTAATTTTGAAAAACATTTTTAAGGGTGCTTAGTTTTTTTTTTTTTTTTTTTTTTTTTTTTTTTTTTAAGGAAAAAACTTCCTTATGAAGGATTTAATTTTTTTAAAAAGAAGTACACAGAACCCTCCCTTTTTTTAATATATCAAACTTTGGAATTTAACAAAATGAATGCACACTTAAAGCTTTGTTAGTCATATTCATTAAGATTGTTAACAAATATTAAGATATCTTTTATGACCTTTTTCAACTCCTCTCTTCTTCAGTAATGGGCACTACCATATATTGAATTACTAGAATGTTTATCCTTCAGGGGCATTGTTAAATACACATTTTACTTAACTTGGCAAAGATAGATTCTTTTTTTCTGTATGTAAATATAAACCTTTTAATATGCTATAATTTAGAATAATATTAAATTGTTGCTTCTGTTCATTGCCTTCTTAAAACCATATTCCATTATAACTAACACATGAAAGTTATTTGCACATTTTTTTGCATCTTGAATATACATACAGGTAAAACACAGGGATTTTTTTTTTCCAGATTTGTGTGGCAACCTTGTATAGAAATTGAACTACAGATAAATTAAATAATGCACTAAGCATTTATTGAACCAAAATAATTTTAATAGAACAATCCACATAAAACATTTAATATACTTTATAAATATTAAAAAACACAAAAAAATAGCATAAAACTGCTCCACATGTTTTCTTTCATATTCAACAGTATGCTTTAATTGCAGAATCGTATTTTACACTACTGACCATACTGCTGGAATATCAAGAACAAGGAATGGAATGTTGTCTTTTCGTGGTACATAATGTCCATCGAGAAACCCCACAAATAAAAGTTGCTGGGGTTATATCTGCCTTAGAGGAGACAGATAGAGAGAGTGTTATTTTGCATTTTGGTTTGCTTATTGGTCAATTACATCCCTATATAAATAATTGATGAAAGTTGTACTAAGCCTTTTAAATATAATGCAAAATGTAATATTAATATTTTTTAAATATAAAGGAAGTGTATTATTTTTTGAAATAAATATTGCTTTTTAAATAATTTTTTTTTATTTATTTCAGAGCTGGGCTGATGCATTTCAAGGAAATCCTGAGATGCAAGGAGTTGTTCAAGTTTATCATGATTTAAAACAAAAAGGCATTGAATTTCCTATGACAGATTTAGATGCAATGGCACCCATTCATACCCCACAAAGAGTAAGAGTTTATTTGCATCATTATAAAATTGCACATTTGAATTTTTAAAAAAAAATATTTTATAAAGATTGAATTAGTTTCCATATGCATTTTGGCTAATTTGTTCTTCATTTGTAAATTTGAATATAACAAATCTTTTTCACATAATTGCCAAATTATGAGTTCATTTTTTTAAAGTTTACAAAATAAGTATTATATGAAACATATGATAAAAAAATGTTAATACTTACTAAATAACTACTCTTTTAATTATTTAGAGTGTTCTGCCTAGTTCATCTCCACCAAAAGTTGTATCAGATCAAACTGGGCATGGAGCTCAAGTAAGTAATCCAGTATCTGAATCTTTCTAAAATAATGACATTTGAACATAAAGAGACTTTTTGTGCTTCATTATTGGAGAGATTCATTGGGGTAATTTCCTATGTTCCAACCAGTTGAAATGTTAAATGCTTATAACATGTAAAATAGTTCAATGAAATTTCTATTTTGCCAACAGATGGAGGCTCTTTATTGTAATTTATTGAAGTTTGTTTTAAAACTTCATTATGCTTCATTTTGTTTGTAGTGGAGCTAGCAACTATTCCTATGGTTTTGCTTACATGTATTTGTTCTTTCTCCCTTTCTCTGTAATACACATACATGCACAGAAATGCAAAATATATTGACTTTTATGGCATACTGTTTTCATATTTTTATATTCAACTTTTAAAGATGTTTCAAGAATATTTTGTTATAAATAATGTTCTTAGTCTGTCTGCATATATAAATATGGAACTTGCTCAAAGTTCTCACTCTAAGCAAAGTATATTTGGTCATGGGAAAAAACATAAAATTTCTAGTGTGATACTGGCATTTTTAAGAGATTAAATCGTAAGTGAAGGCAACCTAAAAGGTTTGTTGGTTTTTAGACGCTTAATACTTTTTGAATTTAATTATTCATCTAACACTTATTGTTGCCTTGATCTGCTAAAATCAGAATTTCTGTAATTGTTAAATTCAGATATTATTCAAATTAATTTACATGGTATAAAAAACATGGTAATTTACATGGTATTGCAAAGCGCACTTAACAGAATGTTAATGCATTGGAAAATATCTATAAAGTTTGGAAATATTTTTAGTTGCATTACAAAAAAGGTTTTTGATTTTGTGTAGCTTCTAAACACATCCTTTATGTTCTTCACCACTTCTTATTTTAGAAGATCTGATGTTAAATTTTCTTTAATGCTTAAACAAATCTTTAGAATTCAATATTTTGATTTTGAACTCTGGTAATATGATAAGATTGATTTGCAGGAAAGGGAAAACCCTGAATTTAAGAGTTAAACCAAAATTGTTGCTTTAGAAAATGCAAAGTTGGAAGAAAGTGTTCCATTGACATACTTTGAAACTGTTGAAATTAAGTTTATAATATTTCATTAAAATTTATTAAATGATTCAAATGAAATAAAATCTTTCTCAATATAATCAAGCTAAAAAAGGTGCCATTTTTTAAATATATGATATAATAATTGTGAGCATTAAAAATTTGACTTTTACCTGATATTAAAAATTTGAATTAAGATATGAAACAAAAGTAAACCAAATAAAAAGAGAGATATTTTAAAGAAATTATAAGAAATTTTGGGCAGTATTTAAAGATAAATTACTATGCTAGTTTTTAAAAATGTATTTATATTATGAAAAGAAATGCAAAAATGAAAACGTTTTAAGAAAACAACTTTAGCATGGGAAAAATATCAGAGTATTAAATTCATCAGGTATAATATTATAATAAAATAACAAAAAAATGATGCAAATTGAATTTAAATTAATTTTGAAAAATTGATTAAAATTCGAAAAATAGTAAAATAAAATTCATATCACTGAAAATCTGAATTTTAAAATTTAAGTTATGTAAAAGTTGATGTTTGGTTTTTATACAAAGATGTTTTATAGATATACCAGAAAAAGATTTTTAAAAAAGTTGTTTTACTCACAATTCAGCCCTTTAGGTGGGCATAACAACTTATTAAATGCACAGTTAATCCTATTAAATGTCGAGGATCCTATGCATCAGATTCCATTTAAATTCATCTAAGGACATGGAATTGCATAGTATTCAAATAAATAAACTGACATTCAATTGTATGTTCATACTTGATTTTCCTGTCTTGATAGGCTGTTATCCTGTTAACAGTATCTCAGATATGGTTGTCATGGTTTAATAGACAAAAATTGTAGAAATCTCACACTCATTGGTTTATCACAAATTAACCAACAAAAGTAGTAGTTGTAAATTTATGCTCATTGTCAGTGCTTAAGAAATTATACAGGGTGTTTATTTAGTCCCGGACTCATTTTGATGTTTAATAACTCATAAAATAATAAAGATAGATTAAAATTAATAACATAAATGGTTAAATAGACTCAAAAAGTTTCATGACCCTTGTCAATGAACTTCCACGTGTGCCCCCTTCGTCGCACGGAAAATATCAAGTCGATAGTCAATTTCACGCCAGGTAGCTGCAAGCATGTCGGCATCCACAGAGCCTATTGCGGTTGTAATTCTGTCTTTTAGGTCTGGCTTTTAGAAACCCCCAAAGGAAAAAGTCCAGCGGCGTTATGTCAGGTGATCTGGGTGGCCAAGGAATTGGACCTCTTCGCCCAATCCATCTACCTGGAAAATGGCCATTCAAAGAAGTACGAATGATGGTACCACAATGAGGTGGCGCACCATCTTGTTGCAAAAAGACATGTGGCTGAAGCTCTTCTAGTTGTGGAAATACGAAGTTTTCCAACATGTCTAAGTATACGAATGATGAGACCATCTTTTCTGTAAAAAAGAAAGGCCCAATGACTCGGTCGTGCATTAGTCCGCACCACACATTAACCTTTGGGGAATCCCTTTGTGCCTCACGGTATTTATGGGGGCTTTCAGATCCCCATATGTGCACATTATGGCGATTAACAATGCCAGAAACATGAAAGGATGCTTCATCGGAGAACATTATTGGCTTCAGAAAATCAGCAGCATCTTCTATCCTCCTTAAGCATATCTGTTGCAAAGGCCATCCTCCTAGGCCTATCGTTCGGTTCCAAAACTTGAACAATTTGACTTTGTATGCATGCAGTCTTAATTTTTTCTTAATAACCTTGTACACTGTTGAAATTGGCATATCCAATTCTGTTGCCGCTGATTTCACAGATATTCTAGGATTGTGTAAAAATGTCTCTCTGACACGCTCAACATCAGAATCACTTATGCAAGGACGCCCGGAACGTTTCTTATCTGCGATACTTCCAATTTCTAGAAAATTCTTTTTCTACTGCAATATGCTGTTTTTGGATGGAGGATCTTTTTGTAAATTCTTCTGAAATTTCTCTGTGCTTGCACTATTGAGTTCGTTTCTATGAACCATCATAAAATCTGTGCTTTCTCTTGTGTATGCATTCTCCTTAATATCCGTTCAAATAAAACATCACATACAAAAGTATTACATAGAAAAAACACATCAAAAGTAAACATAACATTGCAATAGTTGCCAAAAACAAAAGAGAAAAATGCAATTAATAAGCAGACAATATTTAGAGAAGTACAGATATTTAGACTGGAAAATAAAATTATCTGAAATTAACCACATGCACAGACGATATTTATAAAAGTTAAAATATTCAAACCTGAAAAGGAAAATATACGAGTTATTCCATCAATAAATGCCATAAGTTTGCTTATATCTTCATTATTTTATGAGTTATTAAGCATCAAAATGGGTCCAGGACTAAATAAATACCCTGTATATATTGTTTATATAATAACATTAAAAATTTTATTCCTTACAGTTGGGTTTTCTTTATCTATAATATTCATAAGTACTCTAATAAAAAATATTTACTAAAATTGGTGTGAGATAAATAACAAACCACTAACGGAAAAAAAAATCAGATAGGGTATAGTCTTGGAACCAGAGAAAGACAAAGCTATACTTCATAAAATAATGAACTCTGTGAATATAAACACCCAGAGATAAAGTAATGATATAAGGAAATATACAATAAAAAGAACAAATTTATGCAAAAGAAAATTAATTGATCTAAAGAATGATACAATTTGATTATGGAATTGCTTTTTTTTTTGTGTGAAAATGCAATGCCAAATACAAAATAAAAATAATGCTGAAAATATCAGCAGATCTTAGTTTATTAGCCTTTATTAGAGACTGATGTAAAAAAAAAAAAAATGTGAAGTTTCGATAACAGAAATACATAAATTAAAACTAATAATTAAAATTGGTTGAAACAAAGATAATCTAATAACATTGCCAAATGAAAAAAAAAAAATGCTGAATAGATGAAAATAACTATGTAAACATTCATAAACACCTCAGGGTTTGTTCACTTTCATTATTCATATGCATTTAAAAAAAGGATTTTAAAAGGAAAGTGAGCTACACACCAAAAAGACCTCCATCACAATTTCTGGATAATTCTTAGAAAATTTATTGACACATTTTTATTTGTGAAATGTGATATTAAGCATTTATGTTTGTTCTAGTCATTGCATTCCAATCCCAATCAAATGCCCGATGTTTTACCACCACAAGCAGTTCCTATTAATTTGAGCCCTGAACAATTAGCAAAACTACGCAGTGAATTAGATATTGTGCAAGGAAATATGAAAGTATTTGGAGAGATGTTAGCAGAATTAACACCTGGCAAAGAACATCCTGAAGATTTAGAATTACTGCAGGTAATTTTTTTCATTCAATAAAATGTTTAATTTCTTCTTAGTGCATGGGAAAGAAAAAAACACTCTTAAAAATTAAGAAATATGATGTGCTATCATCTTTAAAATTCTTTTTTTTTATTCAATTAAATTTAGATTAATGTTTAATGGATTTCAAACACAGCATTTGTATCTTTTTTTTTTCTTTTCTTTTCTCTTTTACCATTTGCCAGCATTACTGAGATGCATTTTTTATATTTGCAACAATTTTTTTTCAGGAATTGCAAAAGACTTGTTATGCTATGCAAAATAGAATTGTTGATCTTATTGATAGAATAGGCGTTGAAGAAGTTACAAGTATGTGTTGATTTTTCATACAATTTTAAGAATATAATCTATTAATAAATGCATTCAGTTTATCTAAAAAGATATTTTTTCCTCTGTCATAAATTTGAAAGGTACATTGTAGCAATTTTTATACTTCCCGTAGTAAATTAGTTCAATTAAATTATGATTTTAAAACAGAATGTTTTTTCTGCTTAGAGGTTTAATTCATTATATTGTATATTCATAAATATATTAAATTTATAATTATGTTATTTATAACTTAAATTATTAATATCAAACAACTAGTTGTGTAAACTGGGGTGAGGCAGGTAGGGCATTTACCCTTTATGCCGCTGCCAGAAGGTGCAAAATAAAGAAATCAGTTCCTTATTTTTGAGACAATTAAATTTCTATTAGTTTTTTTTCCCCAAGACTTTTAAAAATTAAAATGGTTTCAGCAAAATAAGAGAAAAGTTTTCAAAGACAATAGGCTTTCTTAGTTGGGAATAAGGTTTATAAGAAACTTACTGCTTCTATTCATTACTATACTATTTCATTTGACTGTATAATTATGAATTTGATGTACAGATTTAATGCTGAATTTTTAAAAAATTCAAAACAAACTTTCAGTATGTGCTTGTTATGAACTCTAATGAACTTTTCTCCTTTTGTAAGAAAAGCTTTTGTGACTGAATTAGCAACAGTTGAGTCTTATATTCATGTTTTACCAATCTTTAGAGTTTTGTCTGTAGTTCAAATTAAAACTATATTTATATTTCATTAATATTTTATGTGCTGCAATATATATTTATTGTATATGTTACTGTGGTATTTCTTAGTCCTGGCATAGTATTCTGTTCTATGTGTTTGGTGGTTCAAAAATATTGAATCCTCAGTGTAAGTGAAGTACACTCTCCCATGCAAATGTTAATCAATTTCACTTCAATTCTGCACTTCCTATGTGATTCTATATGCATCAATTTAATATTTTTATTATATTAATATTTATATTTTTTTCAATTTAATATTTTTATTATATTAATATTTATATTTTTTCAATTTAATATTTTTATCTTATTATATTAATATTTTTTCTGATTTTTAATTTTAATACTATCTTGAAACTTCCAATACTATATTTGGTGTTATATTGTATATTTTAAAATAATTTTTGTTGTTCAATTTAGATGATTTACTGCGGATCAATGATGAACTAAATAACTTATTTTTGAGATATGATCGATATGAAAAAAAACGAACTGCACTGACAACATCCATAGAAAATAAAGCTCAAACACCACTCTCTGAGGTATTGTTATTTAAACATTGTGCTTCTAAGTTAGTTTTAAAAACCTTAAAGATATTAAAAAAGTATTTATGTGTAGAACTTTCCTATTAGCCATGCATAGTTCCAACCATGGAACCAATATATTGAAACCTGATGCCAATTATTTGTTACTTATTTTACATTGCTGCATTTTCTTGAATATTTTAGTTCGGAATTAAATTAAAGCACCTTGTGCCAACATTTGCTACTATTTCAACATGGTTCAACATTGTTGCATATTTTGGTGATAAATACTGCTATAGTATTAGAAAATTACTGGTAATATTAAGAAGTTATTTGTGTTAGTGTTTTTAAGTGATATGATTTAAAACATATTCCTTTGGTAAAATACTTAGTCATAGATAAAAATTTAATACATATGATTATATTTTTGTTGTGTTCTATTGCCAGTTTACTTACTAATAAATACAAATATAATTAATATATTATAAAAAATCATTGAACCATTTAAAATGTACCTAAAACTTCATCAACCAAAATTAGCAGATGTTTTCTTTTAAATGCAATTTTTGTACCACTGAATTAAAATTCTAAACAATAAAATATATTACTTTATTTGTTAAATCTCTGTTGTATAGCCAGATTTTTTTAAATATAAAATTATTTGCCCTTGTGAATGTTATTTTGTTAATGTTAAAGAATTATGGTAGAAGCTAGATCCATTTTTAAAGGAAAATCAAATATATGTTGTGCTGCAATAATTTTCATCTCCATAACCATAAATTGGTATGCTTAAAAAAAAAACCTTTTTCAAAATTAGCATAATAGATAAACAGATGTGCTTAGTAATTAAAATAGACTTATTTTTCAAAAAAAAAAAAAAATCTGTGTAATTGGAAATCTAAAATATATGTGTTTTTTTGTATGATAAATAACCTCTAAAGATTAATTCTGTTGTGTAGAAAAAAAAATAAGGTTAACTTTTGCATAGTATTAGTAAATATTGTTATATAAGGTTTCATACAATTGTACTGAATGTATCCATTCTATGCATACTTAAATATGAAGTAATCTTGTTATGAGAAAAATAATAAAACTATCTGTTTTATCATAGGAGCTCCTGTTAGGTTCATTGTTAGAAGATAATTTATAAACATTTTTAAACTTTTAACTTACTTTTCTGCAATCAGTGAATTCCTCCCCCCCCCCCATTTTATTACACTAAAATTAAAATTTTTTGGAGGCTTAAATGTTTCCAGTTCCTTTAAGGGTTTTAAAAATTTTTAATTATGCAAGTTGAAGAGTAAACTATTATTTATCTTCTCTTGGAATTAATATAACAGTTACAATTTCCATAAATACAAAATTTTTTTATATGCACATGAAATATATAAAATATACAAACAACAAAACTATAGCAGTCGTCATGAGTTTATGTCATATTTAATTATAATTATCCAGCCTGCTGTGGAGAACTTGAAGTAAAAATTTTTTTTCAAGAACTTTGACAATTTTACTGGAAATTTCTTGACAAAATTGATTATCTATGCACATTACTTTTCTTAGATTATGGTTAATTAATTTTATGTTTTATTAAATTTCAGATTAACAGTCAAATAAATAATTGAAACTGGTTTTTCAAATAATTACTGTATATTTTGTGATAATAAATATTTTCATTCATGCCATGTTTCCTCTTATGAGAGTTAATTATATAAGAAGAGATTTTTCAGTGTGCATAATTATGCATTCATCTATTTTTGTTTTCCCTTTAGAATCCTTTAGACAAACCATTAATAGATTTTGGAGAATCAGGAGAAGAAGGTGACCAAGCTGCAGCAAAATTGACTAACCTAAGTAAATTTCATTTTTAATCTGTCCCTTACTGCATAATTTTTTACTATTACCCATTGCAATGTTTCTCATGATACCATTTTTAAAAAATTGCACAGTTTCAGTAATTACAGTAAATCTGATATATCTGGGCACTATGATCTCAAGTTGTAATGGCATAAAAATTGAAATAAAAGGTAGGTTATCCATGGCTAATAGATGTTTCTATGGCTTTAGAAGCCAACTCAAATAAAAAATTAATCAGCATCAAAGTAAAAATAAGTGTATGTATAAGACTTGACTACCTCCAATGAAAGTGAATGCTTGACTCTTAACAAAGCATAAGAGGACATGCTGTTAATTTTTGAAAGAAAAAAAATTAAAGAAAGGCAAATAAGACAAAGTAACATGTGAAGAATTGCATATGATCTTAAAATTAATAAAAAAAATCTAACATTTTCAAAATGGTAAAAGCATCTTATATAAGATATTTGGATCATATATCTAGATATTAAATGTATTCTCATCTAAAATGGAGAGGCAACCTTGGCTTGTAATACAAAACAGTACTTGAGAAGAAGATGAATCCCAAGCCTTCTATCTTTTAAAAGCGTGCGACTCTTTACCTTAGCTATTTTGTGAAGATTACAATATTGAAATTGTACAGCTGGTGGTTAGTATCTAAAGCTGTGACTTACCCTTTACTCTCTTACTATTAAAAATAATGGTAATTAAAATTAAGCATATCATAACCAGCAATTTTTATGCAAAAGTTATTGGTTGACAAATAACTATTCAAATTATTCATTACTGTCAAATATTCAATGAAATATCAAATATCCAGTTGCCAAATACTCCCACCTTGTTTTTAAAGGTATCTGACTTTTTAAAGAAAATAAAATATTTTATAGTATCTTATATACATAATGTTTAATTGAAAAAAAAATATTTTAAATGATATGATATTATTTCATATAATGTTAAATTGTTGCTTCCTTTCTTTGCTTTTTCCACTCTTTAAAGTCATATTACAGTATATCTAGGACAATGAGTTCTATTTGAGAATTTTCTTTTGGCTTGAATATACCTACGGGGAAAATTTTTTTCTGTTTTGAGTGGCAACCCTGTTAAAATGCAAATTTCCATTCTTCAGAGTATATCTGTGCCGAATTTGATAGCTCTGGTTCTTGCATGCATGTTTGTGTGTATTGATGCCAAGTCCTACAAAGCATCAACACACACATACGCATGCACGCACACACCTTATTTATTAATAAAGACAATAAGAACGTGTTCATTTTTTTATATGATTTCAGAAAATAATAATAAATAATGTTTACTAATTTAAATACTTTCATATTTTGTTATGGTCTGCTGTGTTGATTTTCAATGCCTAGAATTCTTTTATGGCATCCTAACAAAATATTTTCTTTAAAGCTTTCTTAATGATTCCAGTCTTTTAATTCCATATTTAATTGTGTAACTATTTTTTTTCTTACCTTTAATTAAATCATATGTGCTGGAGATATGTTATTTGTTCTTTATTGGAAAGACAATTCTTCTGTAAAAAATTCATTCCTTTGTATAGTTTGCTGCATCTCTTAATAAATGTAATAAAAAAAATTTTTACAGTACTTTTGGTTATAATAAAATATTTTTGATGAAACTTGTTTATGCTTTGGGATATCTCATGGAGAGGCACTTCAGATATGAAGGGAGACACTTCTGATATGGTATCTGGTTCTGGCTTCCCTAAAAGGCAAAGTGATAGTGTGGAGATATTGACAGGATCTGCCTTTGACAGAAGGATTTGTACCATATCTGGTGATGGACATTAGGATTCAATCATAGTTCCTACCTGTGACAGTCTTTCAATTTAATCTATATATCTTGGTGGAGCAGGCAGGTGGATTGGCAGGCTAATGTAATTATTGCTTTTCTACTTAAAGGACCAATGATTCTGTTCATTTTGTTATTTTCGACCTTCGCTGCTACTGAAAAAAAAGGAATGTGTAATTTATCGCAGACTTATCTTTTTCTGCATTTAGCATTTGAATTTGGATATTAAATTAGTTAAGGGGGGTTATTACTTTGACAGAGTATAATAGAGAGTTACCATAACTTATTGGAAATTTCATGCTGCCTGATCAATGAGTCCATTGGGGAAAAATTAAAATTTCACTATGAGAATAGAGGGAGAATAAAGCATGTTGTTGTCTTTTTCTCTTGAAATCATGCTTTTGCATTATGCTAAAATTTTCATTGTCATTATTTTCCAACAATTAGAAGAATCTCCTGGACAAATTTATGATGAAGCTAACAGGTAGCATGAATTGTTCACCTTTTCAGATTAAATTAAATCTGCATTAGTATAAAAGTGTAAACTTTGCAATTTTCATTTCTTTTTAATACAGAATTTGCTTTGAAGGTAATTTGAAAGGAACTAAACTCAATTTGAAGCTAGAACTAAACTTGGCTCTTTTTTTAAGAAATCAAATATGAAAATAATGAAGTGTGACTTCTGTTTTTATATTTTAGACTTACAAGATCCTCCTGGTCCAGATCCAAAGAACCAGAATGTCTCTAAGAATTCTTCTGTAGCTGATGAATTTGACATGTTTGCACATTCAAGGAATACAACATTTGGTGCCAGTAGAACTAGGTATTTTTAAGGCTTTGCCATTCTTCTAAATTTAACATAGCAAGAGGATGAAATAAATTTATATAAATTAATTCTGTGTATTTTTTGTCTAGTTTTAGAGATAGGCCGAATGATTAAACATTATTATTATTATTATTTACTGTCTGAAATATAAAATTTCTGGTTGCTTCCCTCGAGATTTTTTTAAATTTTTTTTGTCTTGTTAGGTTTAAATTTGCAGCACCATCATAAAATAAAATACATTCAAATGATAACTTGTAAAAATGTGACAATTCAGATAATTTCAGGTACAATTTTAAAAAGTGAATATTTACCATATATATTTTTAAAATGTATGATTGCCTTAAGATTGTTTCATATTTTTTTTTAGTTAGCTTGTATATTTTAAGAAGCATAAGCATCATCTTTTAACTTGTTTATTAATTGAAAGAAAGGATGCTTATGTAGAATCACAGAATTATAGAGTTTTGAACTTCTCGAGTTTGCTAAATTTTGGGATAATGCAATTTTATAATCTTGGTTATGATTTGAATTTATTTTTTAAAATTTTGAATAAAAACTAAAAATTTGCATGTATTTGTAGATCATTTTTATTAATTACATCAATAGTTTTATATCTTCAGTGCTTGTAAGTAAATAAAAGTTTAAGAACTTTAAATCTTTCAAGGACATTACTATTATATGATGTACCAAAAAAAAAAATTCCCATTAAAAAACATGAAATATTTTAAATGGGAATTGCATTGTTATTTCTTAGTTAGTTCCTTTATCAAAGTGTTGGGTAATGTTTATTGAAATGTTTACATATTTATTCAAATTATTAGATTTAAAATTGTCAAGTGTTCAAATTATGATTATTTTAATTTTTAAAATTTCTTACTGTTTATTGATCAAGTACTATTAATTAAAGTGTTTTATATTAAAATAAGTCTTTGCAGCTATTTTTAATTAAAAAATTTCTTTTAATTTACTCATAGTTTTTCTCAATTCAAGTATTTTCATAAATTGAAACTTTTATTTTAGTTCAAATCAGGAATTTCGAATTAATTGAATCCAATTATACTTATTGAAAATTTGGCTGTTCTAATTATTTAAGGAAGAAGAGGAGGGCATAATTCTTAATTCCTTGATATTACATTTCTATATTTTACTGAAATACATGTTAATCATTGTTTTAGAGGAAGCAGTTATGAAGACAATACAAACCTAGATCAAATTGAAGGTGGCCTGGCTTCATTTACAGCAAATAAAGGAAGACCACTGGTAAATAAATTTTGTATTCAAATGTTAAAGCAAACTTGTGTTTTCATCAATAAAATCAGATTGTTATTAATCTGCATCTTTCAGATTCATATGCAGAATGGGTTGCTTTTGAGTATTGAAAGTTCTTTAAATGATGCACTTTTATGTTGGTTGAGTGAAAAGGATGTTAAAGTTGTCATTTTAAATAATCATTTTCTCTGATAAAGGTTTGAATTTAAAATTAGATTAACTTTTATTGCATGATTTTTAATAGCTGTGAGGACTGAATTAAATATCAAATAAAAATATTTTATCAACTGCCAGTTAAAAAGTTGAGGTTGGCAGCTTTTCTACTATCATTAATGATGAAATATATTTGTGTTTGTCGTTTTTCAATATTATATTTATTTTTAAGAATATTAACTTTTTCTAAAACCTTATGATATTATCATTAATTTTATTAAAATTACAATTAGGAAAACCACAATATCTCTGATTGTAAGATAAAATTATCATATTTCTAATTTGAAGGAATACTAGGTGATTTATTAAAAACAAAATATATTTTAACATGCTTTCCTAATCTAACAATTTTTTTTATCAATTCTTTTTGAAACATTTTAATCTGCTGAGGCTTTTTAATTATATGTATGCATTCATACTTCATCATAAATAATGTATTAGTTTTATAATTATTGAATGCTGATTTATAATTTAATATTTTATTTCATTAAACATTCTGCATAGTTTGGCTTTGTAAAATTTGTTTTTAACTTCATTGTTATAATTAGGTTCCATATAATAATTTTATTATATTGAGTTTTCAACAGCAGTAATTAAACCCATAATTATGAAAATAATTCTGTTTAACCATTTATAATTTCAATAATAATAGGTTAAATATCAATTACTATAATTATAATTAATGGTTATTTAATTTCATTAGAGGATTTCCTATATCTGTAATATTTTAATATTTATCTTGTTTATTATAAGGCTCTCGTGTCTTTGTGTTAATCTGAAATGAGAATTATAAAAATAAATGTATTGAAAAATAGATCATGTTTTAAATTTTGGTCAAGATAATTCTTTGAGTTTTATAATGTATTTAATTGCATGAAATTATTTATAAATACCTTATTCTTACTTTTTAGGAGGCTGGAGATACAAGATCAGATACAAAAGCCAACTGTGGTATGCATCAATTAATGCTGATCTTTTTTTTTTTTTTTTAATATTTCTTAACTATGCTGAAAAAAAAATTAAGTTTGAAATACATTTTTTAAAAATATGTAATATGTTTCAGTAAAAAAAAAATTATTTGTGTATATTTAATGATATCTCTTGATTTAAATCCTAATTAATTTTTTAATTTTTATCTTAAATTAGCCCAAGTTTTATTTCATTCTAAAATTTTCTCTTATTTCCTGATACAAATCCAGTTTTTTTTTTTAATTAATTGAATTGGATCAAACACATCTCTAAAAATTGTTGAGTCTGTAAATTCCACTCACAATTAAGGGATAAAAATTCCCAACTCCTATGCATTTCATTCAAAAAGACCCAAGATTCCCTTTACTAAAACAAAACAAAACAAAAAAATCCATATCAGATTCTCATAGTGAAATTACTGAAGGCCTAAATTTCTTGTCACCTTGCTCTTGTGTTCTGTGAATATAAATGTTCCCCTTGTACAAATTATGACTCCTGTGCTGAAATAAATTGAAGTAAATTCCAAAAGTGTTTTCATTTTGGCCAAATATCTGCAAAGTTATATGTGTATATATTGGATTTAAATCTGCATGAGTATTATTTAAGAAAATGAAGCTATTCCAGAATATTTGTTGTAAAGTATGATTATTTTCAGAAAGCCCATAATGCTCTTTATAATTTATATTTAATAGTCATAATTACTATTTATTGTGTTTTTTAATTAACACCACTATTTAAATTAGAAATCTTGTAATGGTTTGAAGCAAAGATATTTTTTCTTTATATGAAACTTTTTCTGTAAGTGTAATGCTATGATAATTTGTTTGGATATTCTTTCTCTTTTATTTTTTAAAGATTAAGATATCCAGATACTGTGTAATGAAATTGACCTTAAATTGCTTTAAAAAAAAAGACTGAAAATTTTAATAAATAAAAAGTTTTCTGATTTATTAAGGAACTAAAGCTACTTTGTCAATCTAATAAGTGCTCGGTATGAATTGGAAAAATGGGGTTGAGCATGAGACTTAGTATAATGGTCTTATAACTTTAGAATGCTCATTCATTAAAAGCTTAAAGTATATCATCTTGTCTATTCTGACAAAATGACCTTCAAACTTTTGGTTTGACCTGCAGCTTGTCTTTGGCATTCAACAACAAATAACCTGGTCAGATGATCATTTTCTTCATAACTGGGAGCCTATAATTCAATCTTACATAAAAAAAGTTATTTTTTAAAAATTAAATGAATAATTTCTAAACATTTTTAATTAATTAATATTTTGCGTATTTTTTATGTAAAAATTAATGTTTATTCTTTTAACACCTGATTTATAATTAAAACAATTTTTAAACAGAAAAATAATTATAAATATAACTTTAAAAATGTATTAAATATTAAATATAATTGCTCATATTATAAAAGGTTTTATTCAGTAATTCTGGAAATCTTTTCTCCGTTTATAAATTTATTCGCATAAATGAAATTAACCTGAGAATTCTCATGCAATCAAAGTTTTCTTGATTTAAAATGAATTTTGACTATAAATAACTGCATCTTTTAATTTTAACTTTGGCTTTTTATTGTATGATGATGATAGAATGATTTCATCTTCCACCTCTGATGCACTAACAGTATCCATATTCCTAGACATTTTGACTTCAGAATATTTTAGCTATTTATATTTGTTGAATTAAGTAAAGAACAATATCAAATACCCAAATGATTTCAAAACCCAAGAATAACTAACTCAGAGTTTCTGAATAAGAGATGCATTATCATCTGCTGTTTTCAGTTTTCCAATAAATGGACTTTTGTATAGTTTGGACAAATAATGTTTTTACTATTGAAATCCAAAAATTTTAAGTATGAATTTTAGGATAATAATAAGTATTTAAATTATTCACTCCCATTAAAATTGTTGATATAATTATTTTACCATTTGAAAAAATTGTAATTCACTTACTATATGGAAGAGCATTTTTTTTGTATAATATATGCATATCTATTACACAATTATTTGTAAATTGTTAATTTGTTAAAGGGGGAAAAAAATTAAGATCAAACCTTGATTTTTAAGTTAATAAGTGAATGCATTACCAATTGTACTGTCTGGTCACAGAATGCTGGATATAATTTACTAGTATATAAGCTATACTGGAAATTTAAAAGTTATCATCATTATTATTTTGTAATTAACTGGCAATACCACTTTTATATATTTTTAAATGAATACCCTAAACAGTGTGCTAACACTATGTTCTCAGATATAAAAACCCTCAGTTCTCTCCCACAAACTCTAGGGAGCATTGACTTTATAAAAATAGGGTTGAGATGAAAGATGGAGGAGGAGGTACATTTAACTATAATATGTACCCACATTATTTGTAAAATTAAGAAACTTAATAAATATTAAATAATTTGCAAATTTGGTGGAAAATGATGAATATTTACATGAAAATAATTTAGAACAATTTTTATTTGCTGGTAAATGGCCAAATTATACAGTTGTAATTTAATAAATAATAATTTTTTTTTAAGATTTAGTAACTCATTTTTTACCAAAAAAAAATTTAAATGCCCTTTTTTCTTTTAAATAGAAGGCAATTTAATCAAAAGTTTTTTTTTCCTCTCTACATAAGAGTCATAAAAACCTTTTCTGATAGTGTAGCAATCAAATTTATCAGTAAATGTTTTGTTTTTTCAAAAAATATCTTTTTTTAAGTGAAGCAAAATTTGATGAAGCAAGGTAAAAGCACCATTAAAAAGATTTTCCAAGGTTTCTCGGGAAATCTTTTTAATGGTGTTAATAGATATGCTGACAGTTCGACTGGTCCTTTTTGTTGGACGTGTTGCAAAAATTAGGTCTTATAAGAAGACTTCTTTGTTTTCTGCTTCTTTTCCACAGATTCTAAAAGCTCAGACTAATTATTTGATTATAATTACTGAAGTCTTGAATTAAAATAAAATAGTATGATTTAAAATGACAAGCAGAAAAAAAGAATGAAAGGAAATGCATCTGGTGGGTTGAAAAAAAGAGATCAAAGTCGTAGAAAGAATTCTAAAAATCATCAGTGTTCATCATACTGCATATCTTGCCTTTGAGGACTATAATTGTCCTAAATTGCTTGTCTCAGAATCTTGAAATGAACTGTTGCCCATGCTATCTAACCTGGACTTGAAATTTTAACAGGATTCATATAAAATGGAAAAGGCCAAAGAAAACTCCTTGAATTTTATTTTATTGTACTTTGTGTTCTGAAAAATTTCCTGATTTTTTTTTTACTTCATTAAAATCTTGAAAAATAGTTAAATTTTATATATATATTATTTTTTGGGAGAGATGAGAAAACCAATTTATGATTTCTAGCAGTGCTGTTATGGAAGGCAAACACTCTGTATAGTTTGGGGTAAAGAGGGAGATGGAGCAGGTTTACCACAAGGAATCTTTAGAGACCCAGTATCTGGAGATACTATTAAAAATCTATTTGAACTCGTGTCCCAAAAATTTACTGTTTTAAAAACTGCATCTTGTTTAAATCCAAATTTATTGAAGAACCATGCATTTTCCACTCATTAAAACTATAGAGTTTTATTATAATACTATGGCATGAGTATTGTCAGCACATTTCCTATTATATTATATAAAAGTACAGGAAAAATACAGGAAATTTTCAAATGAAAATGGATTTCTTATATGAGGTTTGTCACAGTGTAGTCATGGAGTAGCTTCTTATTGGGAGTACTGGTTTAGCTCAGAAAATTTCCTTTGCTGCTTGCATATTTATAAATTGGGTATTCTTTTTTACAGATCCTAATAAATTTCCCAATGGTAAAAATTCTGCTGTAT
Organism: Argiope aurantia; assembly: GCA_026543865.1. Lineage (NCBI taxonomy): Eukaryota > Metazoa > Arthropoda > Arachnida > Araneae > Araneidae > Argiope > Argiope aurantia. Next base: position 148,931 of record JAPMOR010099738.1, read on the forward strand.
CTGGAGATAGATTACCAAATGTACCAGGAACAAACCCACAATCTGCGAACAATCGTCGACAAATGGATAAAGATGATGGTGATAGTGCCCTTTTTGCATTATAAATTTACAAAACCTGAAACAAAACTGAATTAATTTGCATATTAATGTACAGCACTGTTTTTGTATATTTTATGCTTAATTTTTTTGTATGAGTGTGAATTGTATGCATGAAGATTGTACATGATATTTTGTAATTTTAATTTGAAAATTACTGGCTATGCTTTTGGCATTTTATGATGTTCTCAGTTAAGTCGAACAATACTAGCTAAAAATTGTATTATATGCATATTTTTCTCAGTTGTGATTTTTACATTAAAATGAAATATACTTAGGGATTTTATTTTGTTCATGATATGCATTCCAAACCATTGTTTAAAAATTTATTGTATTTAAACTTTTAAAATTTTATTGTATATTACAGTTAAGAGTATTTCAAATTCTAATAAAGTTATTTTGAAAGATTAATTATCTCTTGTTCTGTCATGATAGTTTTTTTGTTTCTGTTTTTTCCCCTCATAAAATTTATATAAAATGACAAATTAATTGAATGTGCCATGCTAAAAATTTCCTATTTTATGCTTGTTAGTTAGTTAGTTTTTTTTGTTTTCCTATCGAATTTTGTAAATTGTGATGGAGGAAGATTTTGTGTGGCGATATCGTGTTTAATTTAAACGTGTTTGGACATCTGGAATGAAATATTTTAAACAATAAGCAGAATTTTTCTTATAAACTTCAAATTACGGATTTATGCTTTTGCCAAAAGCATCTAGGGGGGGAAAAAAAACACGCTTCTTCAGGTAATAAATCATTCTGGACATATATGAGAAGCACATCAGTCAAAGTGAAATATTTACCAGGAGATCAACTGTCCTGAGATTTTGCACCTGTAGTTTTCTGTTCTGAACTAATATTTGAAATTCTGCTTATTTCATTCCGAAATATTTTTATTTTATTTTTATCTTTATGAATTAGTTTGCATAAAATGTTTATTTTCTTTTTTCCAAAAACAATGTTAAGTTTATTCTATCTCCCCTTAGAAATGCTAAATATTATTCATTGCTTAAACTAACATTAAAAGGAACGAGTCAATACTTATTCAAAAGTCAATTGTTCATAATCTGTATTTTTAATACAAATAAAGTTTGGATGAAGATGAAAAGTTAGAGGTTAGATGAACAAGCAATTGAGTGTAATGCCAACATTAAAGTTTAAAATGAATGTATATTAAATTAATAGATTATGAACAGCATCATCTATTCTAATAGTATTAAAAAATTATGAAATTGCACTGTTTTATAGAAATTTTCCATTCGTAAGTTACTGGCTCTCTTACTATAGAAAAGTTTTTGTTTTAAGAAATGTGTGAGTTCATTTCCTGAATATTTTACTGAAAGGTAATATATAATGGAATGGTCCCAATTTTTAATAATAATTACTATTAAATAACTATGTTCTTCGAAATTATTCAAAAAAAAATTCCAGCTAAAGGCATTGTTGTCAACAAATTGGTTTCTGTCCAGTGATTTGTTTGCTTCTTTAAATTATTTTTGGTATAAAAAAGAAATTTCCTCTTTGATAGAAAGATATACTCTTGAAAATGAATGTATCACTAATATTTCATCATTAGAAAATTGATATATATTTTATGTATTTTCATCAATAGGAATTTCTTCCTGTAAAAATCTATATTGTATATTAATTAATTTTCTAGTCATTAAGTATTTTATTTGTGATAATTTGATTTATTTTTAAATAGTGTTGTTATATATATATATTAATTAGAGGGAAAAAGAACTGAGAACTTGTTGGTAGTGATGACTTGCAATTTTCACTGTATTTTGCAAGCTATCTCATGTGTTTAGTCCTGTTATAATTCAGTATTGCACACATTTATATCAATATGTTACTTGATTTTGGGGTAAATTTTTGTTAGTTGTTGCACCATTTTATTTTTCATTCATTTTAAATTTGAGTTTGTTGCTTTCAAAAGAAAAAAAATTCTTAGTCTGTCCATCCTAATAAATCTACTATAGTTATGAATGATTTTAAATATTTAAAATGCTGTTTAAAACTTTATAAATGCTGTGTGTCATTTTCCAATTGAATGTTTAATCCTCAAAACATTGTGAAGATGTAAACAAAAGTAGAACATCCTGTGAAAAGGCAAATACTCAAGGTGGTAAAGTTTATTATATTCATTCAATGAAATAGTAGATAGTATTCTTTTCCCATTCCTTTTACCCCTAGCATTCAGATGCATTTTCCATATTTATTAATAACAATCTTAAAAGAGGAAAATACTGACCACTTTCTGGAACACAATTGATAATGGATTCTATAAAAAAGAAATCAGTGAAAAAAAATTCAGAATTTTTAAAAGTTACTTTAGCATGCTATAGCTTGGCAGCAGCAGTTGTGAAAAGAAAATTTTTAATTAAAATGTGACCCTCATGACCCTCTTTTTTTTTTTTCCCCGAGGTAGCAGCTTTTGAATGTTTACAAATGCGCCATGTACATTCTCTTTGTGACATGAAGTTGATTTGGATTCCTTGGTGTAACAATCTAAGATTACAGTTGCTACATTACAGTTGCCGAGTTAATGAGGGAAAAAGTTTGTTAAATTTTATAATTATTAAATTTTAAATAAGATTATTTTTAGCAATACAACAAGTATTTTGCTCATCTGCATGCAAAATTTTAAAAGCAAAAGAACATATGTTCTAATATTCCCCAACCCAACATTAAAATACTATCAGCAGCTTATAGCATTTTTTAAAATTAGTTAAACAAAAACAATGCTTTTAAACAAGTAAATAACATTTTAAACTTGTAAAAATAACATTTGGTTATGAATGAGTTAATATTTATAAATTTGTAACACCATAGTTACAAAATTTCATTATTGTTCGGAAAAATGATTGTTTGGTGGCCGTGACTTACTTTGGTGATTTGATCGCATATTCATGTCTTGATTCCTTTGAAGGTGTCTTGCAGACAAGAATATTGCTGTTCTCCACATACTTTTCAATTTAACGTGGTTTGGAATTGAATGTTTTTGCTGTTTTTGTTTCTATCAATTAGCATAGTTTAAGATTGCATGATCTAGTATGATCTATTAAACTCAAAAAGTGAAAATTATTTTAATTGAAACATCACCAGATTGTTTTTAAAAGAAACATGAATTAAAATTTGATATTTATTTAAATTAAATATAGATTTAATTTGATGTAATCATACTATGTCGTAATTTATGGTTTACTTTTCAAAAATTTATATATGTAGTATTACATGTAATCAGCACATACCTTGTTAATTTGCTCAGTGTTTTAGAGCTGTTGATTTTGTCTATTGAAAGCATTGTGTTTAGTACTGATTATAAGAAATTTATTAGTATTGGAATACTCATGCTAAAGAGGTTACATTACTTTTCAGCATATTGCAAAATTTGAAGTAATTCATTATTTTTTCACTGTTGCAGCATGAGCGAAATACAGTTTTTGCACCATAAAACATGAAGCAAAATGTTTTACTTAATCAACTATCAGTATTTACTAAACAATTTTTAACAGGAGATAAACTATCAAGCAAAGGACAATTTTTTCAGTAAAGTTTAAACCCTTTTTGCTCAAGAGGTAATTCTTGGTCAACAATTACTTTGTTGCAGCAAATAAATGAAAATGGTTTGAAGGGCAGAATTTAACTGTTTCTTTTTAATAAAATCCAATTCAGATAAAATTTTCAGTTATTCAACATTTTTTTAGGAAATATTTTGCAAGGCTTCCCTAACTATATAGGGCTTGCAAGATACCCTAACTATATATTTACATAGAGAGAATTATTTGATACATTTTAAAAAAAAGAAATGTTGAAATCAAAATTTAGATATGTTACAATTATGGAGATTGTAAATCCACCACAATACTCAGTCTACTTCCAATTCTAACAATGCGGGAGGGGGGGGGGAGATCTGAATCCCCAGTTTAAGAAGCACCTATTTGTTTTCCCGTCCTTAAAAAGTT
>JAPMOR010099742.1:0-11354 GCA_026543865.1 Argiope aurantia
TTTAATTAACGATTTACAGATATTAATTAAAACTATATTACTTATTTTTATGCAAGGATAAATACTTATTCTTTTAATACTTAAATTATAATTTAATGTTTAAAGTTAAAATAATTAAAAACATAACATTAATGGCTACAAATAATTTAACTTGCTTACATCATTTTCAATTTCTTGGATTTTAATAATAATAAATTATCAATTCTAACTCAACAAAGCTGTATTTATATCAAAAATTGAAGGGAGTAGCTGCTATTTGTTACATATGTAAGCAAACGTCCCCAACTGCAGTAATCAAAAGAAATAGTAGAGAGCAGATGTTAATTTATTGAATGGGTAGGCAGATGGTTCAAAGTGTATACAAAATTCTTCTTATTTAATCGAACATGATCAGAAACATTTTTATACACATTCTCGCGAAGATTGTGTAAAAATTCAATCAACTGTCATCACCAATTTTTAATAAGATGATAGCGTATGCATGGTACGCTGCCCAACTTTCTGATGAAAGAGAGATATTTTCTGATGAAAGAGAGAGATTAAAGTTTGTTTTCCCATAGATCTCTTAAAGAAACCTTGCTCTTGTGGGCAATCATCATTTATCAGTTGTGCAAGATGTCGATATATATTTTATTTCCAATGTTTTTACTATAGTTACCATTCTGGTTCTTCTATATAATCGAAAATAAATGCATATAGGATAATTTTTTAGAAATATTGCATATGGTTTTTAGATGTGAGTATTTATAATTAATAATTATCAGCATTTATATTATATTTATTACTCTTTTTTAAATATTAAATTACAATTTAAGTGTTAGAATAATAAACATTTTTTCCTTGCATAAAAATAAGTAGAATATTAATTAAAACTATCTCTAAATCTTTAATTTAAATAATTTTTTAATGCATCTGTATTTATAATTTCTTTTAAAATTTTAATTTTATTATTATGTATTTCGATAATAAATATTTATTTTAGATAAAAAAAATTAAAAACATTAATTAAAAGTATTTGTAAATTTTTAATTGAATAAGAATTATTAAAAAAGAAAAAAAATTCCCAGCCAGGTTCTAAACTCGTCCTTCCGCATATGAGGCGGTTACATAGACAACCATGCTATTGGGATCATCCGGCTGGGGGTCAAGCTATCGGTATATAAACTTTACAAAACGTTTGGGAACCATTTTCTCGAAATTGACTGGTCATTGCGTTTAAATATTTTCATGAACGAAAATAATATAGTATATATTTCTAAATATATACTATCATTATACTAAATCTCATCCTGAACTCAGATTTCAATCCCGTGCCCTCCCCTTGTTAGAAAGCTTTCAAAAGGAAACATTATATGACAATATTATTTTTAGAAAGACTTTTATACAACCAAAATAAAATGCGATGAATTGAATAATTTAATTTAGCAGATCGACATATTTCCTTTCATCAAAGAAAAAAAATGTTCGGAAAAATAATATTTTAAAATGTACCAAATTATCTAAAGAATAAAGATGTATTATTTATGCTATTAAAAAGGACGAAGCAAATTTAATGTTTAGAGCGTAATGTGCTTATGATTTTTTAAATAAGAATTCTATGGCTTCTATAAAAAAGTTATTTCTAAAAGAATTTATTTCTTCAAGTACAATTTTAATAAACTCACGTGTTCCTTATAAATTTTTTCAGATAGATATTGAAAAATTATTTATGGATCAATTAAAAACAACGTGATGATATTTCAAACACGAATGTTTCTTAAACTGTTAGGAAGCGTAACCATTGTAAACATTTCATTTCCATGTATGGCAACACACTACTTCTATAGATAGAATCAAAATGGCAGTTTTCAGTTTCATTTCTTAATCATATAACTTTATTAACTTATCAGGAGATCGACAAATAGCGGGATCTCCCAATTTTGATACGAGGTTGAATTTTATATTTTAATTCCTTAAGTAATCAACTGCAGATTCAATTAATATAATATGAAATTTACATGGGAATGTTATTTTTTTCAAAATAACTGGGCATAATAGCTTTAATTAATTGCCACATAAAATACATTTGCATTTTCTATTCTTTTGATTGATTTCTACAATAAGTTTTTGAACAGATATCATTATTTCCGTGTTAATCTTTGAAAAAGAAAATTCTATGTCAAATTATTAAATGATATTTAACAATATTTTTAATTGCAGCGAGTCCAGGTGTTCTATCTTTCGAACTTTCCTCTCTTACAACATCTGAAAGGGTTGGAAATGTCAATATCAAAGTAGACCGCCTAAATGGGACTTATGGTCCCATCAGCGTCCGATACAGGGTGTTGAGTACTGAAGCGCCTTACGCTGGTTTGACAGGCCTGTTGGAATTTTCCAATGGCGAGCCCTTCAAGATCATCGCGCTTCCGATCCAAGATAACGACATTAGAAACCCGGATCTCACAGTCCAGCTTGAGTTGTTTGAGCCTTCCAAAAAAACAAGTATCTTGCATGGAACATTCATTCTCACAATTGAGGATGACGATCGTAAGTAATTTTAGTAATGCATTATAAGCTGGAAACTCTGTTCTTGTACATTTTCATTTAGCGACTTCATTAATGTTTGTGAAAATGGAAATTTGTAATTGACTCTTAATTATATTCCTGATTTGCTGAATTTTTAAAATTTGAAAACTCGTACATTCAAATCACATTATTTTAATATTTTTAGAATCAGTTGGCATACTTTCCCCATGAGTGAATAGGATGCAAGATTGATTTTACATTACATTAATGTCCCGTTTTAAAGCAACACTAAGGCTAAACCACTACACTTGTGAGGCGGATCTAGTAATTTTGTACAGCTGTCAGATGATGAGGATGACACACGATTTGGCATCGTCTCTCCAAACCTCCACACTACATCTTTGGCCCAGATGAATTTAACATGTATCAGACTGCTGACGAAGCAATTCTTTAGTAAAATCAGGTCTCGAAGCTGCACTTCCTCCTAAGCCGAAGCTTTACCATCAGGCCATCAACTGATTAAATAGTTCAGGTTTATAATAAAAAATTAAATATTGGAAACCAAAAAGCAGAAAGTAAAGAGAATGCTTTTTTAGTTAAAAAAATTTTTACTCAATTTATTTTTTTATTTATTGAATTTTAATTTTAATCTGTTTTTATTAAATTTATTTTTTAATAAAGCGCTCTATTGACTAGGAAAAACTTGAGTTTTATTGTCATGGTCTGATATGACGCGAAGTCAAAATTTGAAGTATTTGAAATTTTAATCTTGATTTCAGCGATTGTAGGGTCAGCAACGGTAACTGGGAACTGTAACTAGAGAACTCACCGTGCATTCTTATTGAGTTCGAAGCATGAGCCTTCTTTAAAGCACTCTGGAGAAAACGAACAGCAATTTCCCCCTTTTTTAAGAGAAATTTTCTACCGTTTGTTAATTTAGTTTCAGTATGTAAAAATTACTTTTTAACGAGTTTCCCAGAACATGGTTATGTTCTGATTAAAACTGTACATTTATTTTTCTTCCCAGAAGAACATTTTAAAAGGAAGAAAATGCCGATTTTTACAAAATTCTTGCCGAATCCTCTTAACTGGTCATACTCTTGACTAACGATAAAAAATATTAGCATAAAAAAGCAATTTATAATTAAATTTAAGACTTTCTTGAAAACGTAACTTTTTTTCTGATTGATAAGAATGTTTGGTGAAAAGAAATATGCTCTTTCGAACTTACTTTATTAAATGCTATTCGCATGATTCTGATATCGTATCATGGAGATATATCTGCATTAGTTTTTAGTAATTAATAAAAGAAGCAACTTTCTAACGTTCATAACTCTTTTGCCTATGTAAAAACGATGTTTTCTTATGAAATTTAAATATTAATTTGACTCTGAGAACTAATCTAGATAATAAGATAAATAGAAACTTTAAAATGGGAGAAAATTTTTCCTTTTCGTTTTTAAGGAAGTTTATTTTATTTAAGATGAACAAAGATTTGAAATTTTTTAATTAAATTCAAATAATTTATTCCACAATTTTATGATAATCCTGTGGTAATGGTCATCCAATGCACACACCCTGCCTGCTCCACCCTAATTGCGCTATTAATGGATTTAACGTGCAACAGGCCAGCTTACACGACGGTTCTTCGGTGGAGTCGGGTCTCAAACTTGAAACCCTCCAGTTCCGAAGCCGAGACCTACCACCAGGCCACCACGGCCTTTTTAATATTGTCCAAATCTCCACAAGAAAAAAATCTGAGTATCATTGAATTTTTTTTACAGTATTATTTATTTCAAAGATTATAAATTGCCACAGCAAAAAATCGAATAATGTATGATAATCGACATTAAAATCTAAGTAAAGATATCCAATCGAATTCATTCTGCCACATAGTAGACTCAAATATATTCTCATTAATGCAATTGACTAATCCTTCAACTTTAAAAAAAATCATTAAATGATATGTTTATCTTTCCTATCTGTTTTAATTTTATGTTATATTATACTTCCAGTGACTCCGGGTTATTTGGAGCCTGAGAAAACTCAATTCAGCGTTCCAGAGAACGTTGGTTCAGTGCGCGTTCCGGTTCACCGGCGTGACGGATCAGACGGACGGATCCGAGTGAAATACCGCACAGTTCCAGACTCGGCCTCTCCCGATGTGGATTTTACTCCCCAAATCGGAGAACTCATCTTCGAGGAAGGACAAATCATTGGCTTTATAACAGTAAACATCATCGATGATGAAATTCGAGAAGCACCAGAAAAGTTCAGGATCGAACTCTTCGATATCGACTATGGATCTAGATTGCTCAATTTCAGGAAACGAACTTCTGTTCTGACGGCGGATGTTACTATCGTCGACAATGACAGTGAGTTCTGAAATGATACCCTTTGTTCCTGCACATTTCCCTAAAAAAATCAGGCCAGTGGTCTGTGCTAGTTATAATTAAAATAAATGTCATTCTATAGAATTTATATTATGTTTAATATAAATTCTATCTATGATATACTGTTTAATATAAATGAATGATCCTTTCGAAAATATTAATCCCCTAAGCAGCGATTTACGTTCCAAAAATCTGGGCCAAAAACGTAAGCAAGGTCGCTCTGACTTCGAGCCTTTCCATGGTTCGGTAAATCAGTCCTAAGTTGTACGCGCACGACTTATGGAATGTAAATACTGTGGACAAGACACAACTGGTTTAATTTCATGGGATATTTGATAGGTAATTACAACCAGATTCAATAATTGTGGTAGATATACAAAAGAATGATTATCAATCTCTAAAACTTAAATCAATAACATTTATTTGTAATCCCGGTCCGATCATCGTACTATGAGCCATACCCGTAGTTCTAGGTTAAGGGGTTCATTTCCTTTCAAAACGTTTTTAATAATCAGTAAATGATTTCTGCATTATTTCTTGCTCTTTTAAAAACATTTAAACATTCTATCCTAAATTAATAATGTGGACATTATTTTTTTGGCTTTCTACGATATCACTGATAAACCCGAGTTCTAAAAATGAGTTAACTTTTTAAAGGCTGTGATTTCTCCTAAAACGATTTCTTTAAGAACGTCTTTCTTAACTGTGCATAATTTTCTGAACTTTTAAAGGCTTATTTTTAGAAAAAAAATTTTTTTTAGTATCTAAATGAAAATTAAGTGTATTTATAGTTTTTCTCCTTTCTTATAGATTCATTTACCATTAACATAGTTTTCCTAAAAAAAGATCAATTGATTGTGTATGCGTCGGAAAAGTAATTTAATTGATATTGTTCATTATTTAAACCTTTTTTTCTTTGAAATATTGTATATCAATTTGGGAAATAAATCCTTGCGCAAGCCATTTCATAATGAATCGTTGCTAGCGTAAAAAAACTAGAGCAGTACTAGCCAGAGTTAAAAATTTCTGAATACAGACCGATTGGTAAAAAAAAACACCGTACACATTTCAAAAATCATTAACAATATGAAAAATGGTCGGATTGTTAAGCGCATGATCACTTATTTACATTGATGTGCATAAATTTCGAATAATGCTAGTTCCGTCAAGTAAAGGTTTAGAATCAAAACAGATGTGGCTTATTCATAAAGCCCATTTATTAAACAAAAGATAAAGAACAAGAAATATGACGTATGCGTGATGCCATTAGTAAAAAATATGATTTTTATTCCCTGGAGCAATTACAAAAAATTTGTACCAAAAACCTTGTAGGGCTGGTATGATGGTTAATACACTGTATGTCACCCAAATGATGAAATACAGTCCGTAAAACGCCTAGGAATGCTGAATATCAAATTACCGAGATGATCTTAGGGAAGATAACTGCAGTCAGCAAGCAATGATCTCTTTGCGGTGGTTGAGGGCTGCACCTCATAGGCCAAGCATATCCCACACTTGCTTTATCGGATTCAAGTTAGATGAGAATGCCCGCCATTCCATATGGTGATATTCTCAGATTAAAGACATTTGTTAATGGCGTTTGCATAGTAAGAACGGTCGTTGCCATTCATAAACACTAACTCTCCTCCCATGTCATCCCTAGACAAATGCACACGTTGTTCTAGAATGATATCCCGATAAATTTGGTCTGTCATGGCTCCGATTTGAACATGCAGATATGTTCTGGAATCCAGCAGAATTCCACTCCAAACGAATAACCCTGCACCACTGTAGAGGTGTGGTTCAATGATGTTCTTTTGGTGTTAACGGGTACCTGGCGTTACAGTAAAATTCCGACGTGAATAAGACTGCAAGATGGAGCTAAAATCAACGGAAAATATCATACAAACCCACTGTGAGATGTTCAAATTGCATGATTTTATTCTAGGCTAACCGCTGGCGACAGTAGTTGCCGTGAGCCGGACACATCTGACAGGCCTGTGAGCATACAGACCGATATATCCCAAACGCCTTCTGAAATGAAGCCGTCTTACCCTTGGCTGAAAATAGCTGAAGAGACAAGTCTGCCGTACTCCATCTGCTTCTTTAGGCAGTTACTGCCAAATACCGTAGCAAACCGGGGTTTTCACACGGGAGCGACATGTAACGTCTATTGATATGTTCATCATCTGGGAATCATTGCCAAATCCTAGAAATGATACTTTGGGCGATTCCGAGTTCTTCGGATACTTCCATCGGAGTACGGTCGATAATTCTACCATGTGAAAAATCATCCATATGCGTCCTCATAACTATTTGGTCATGGCACTGAGAGAACGCTTGCGAACGATTTTATTTCTTTGTTGCCATTCCTTATCTGACCCTCTCTTGCACTCTCGTCATTGTGACGTACTATCGGCGTCATCTGGTTTCATCATGTAATTTGCATATTATTATTGAAGATGCGTGAGATAATTCTACAGGTCAAGTTCGATTTCCGTGTGTTTCTGAATTATCCTTAATTTATAAACATGACTATAATTAGAATTCAAATTTGCGATTCGTTGAGACGAATTCTCTTCAAACTTACATAGTTAATATTTGCGATTGTGGTGTTTGAAATGAAATCATTCAGGCGATTCCTGAGAATTAGACTCATATATGCCTGTCTGTCTGTCTGTGTCGTTGACGGAAGAAATTTAACACATTGTAAAATCGTAGATTGTTATCAAATTTTGTAAGAATTCCATTCAGATGAAGACCAAAAAAAAGTGAAGTTGTTGCCAATAACTATCCAGAAATTATGAAAATTGGTGCACAAATATTTGGCTCTGCACAAGTAACATCATACAAATATTATTTTTAAATTGGAAATTAAGAAAAAAGGTAAAACATAAGTTATAAATTTCATTTTACAACGACTTACAGTTATAGACTGAGACTTCCAATTAACTTAAAAGTATACATTAATTTTTTAATTAGCTATATCTAGACTTCTAGATAACATAAAATGAAAAACAGTTTTATAGAAAAATGCGTTTGAATGAAAGATTTTTGAAATTGTTTTTGGCCTATATAGTCGAATAATGCCATTTTCAATGTAGACATTCATTTTAAAATGAAGGCACGTGTCCGATTTGGAAATAAATCCATAAAACGGTTGACTGTCTGTCGATTTGTGCTTCTGCATATATGTAAATGTGATAAAATAATAATAAATGTGATAAACTAAATTTCTACCAAAGATCGATATTTCTTAATCACTTGCGATGCCAAGACATTCACAGGCGCACGTGTCAAAGTAATCCATTTTAACTCACAGCGAGACCACATAAAGTATCCAATATCGTATTATAGAAATCGAAAAACATTTATATCTTCTAAATAAAATTTTGATTTAAGACTGTGCTCTTGTAAACTGTTCCAGCAAACAATTGCGAAATGCAAAAAAGCATTTTTATTTCTACGACAGCATTGTGGGACTTCATTGGAAATTCTGCATTTCAGTTTTGGTTATATTAACGTCCCGTTTTAAAGCAACACTAGAGTTATTTGGGGACGGACCTCGTCATTTTGAATTGCGGTCGGATAACGAGGATGACGCATGAGCTAGCAACCCTCTTTCCAAACCATACCAGCGGGAGGACGTTTGACCCGGACGGATTTAACGTGCATAAGATCCAAATACACGACGGTTTTTCTGAGGAATCGAATCCTGAACCCGAAACCCTTCAGTTTCAAAGTCGAGACTTTACTCCATCGCAGCCTGATGAATTATCAGATTTTCCATTATTTCTGCTCTTTCCATTATGGTACTCTGCTGTAGCTGACAGCATAACTCAGAAGTTATATCAAACATTTGATTTAAATAAAAATGTTAAAATTTTCATTTTGTTTACCTATTTATTGGCATTATTAGAGAATACGCGACAAAGTTCTGTGGTGACCACTCCCGCTGGTTTAAATATCTTTTATAATAGTCTTTCTTTTCAAATATGCCTTAAAACTGATTTTGTGTTTGCAGTGAAACCAGGAATTTTGTTGTTAGAGCAACCTTCCTATACTGTTTATGAAAACGGAGGAACCATAGAGGTTGCTGTGGTTCGACGTGAAGGACAAGACGGACAGGTTAGGGTGCGATTCCAGACGATACCTCAGAGCGCACAGGTCGGACAAGACTTTGAGACTCAAATGGGTGATCTCATTTTTGAAGAAGGAGAACTTCGCAAGCAGATTCGAATAAAAATCCAGGACGATAATGTGAGAGAACCGGAGGAAATCTTCGAGGTGCGGCTTCTCGATCCCACGCCCGGTCCTGGCACCATCAACTTTGGAGGACTGGGAATTACTCAGATTGCGACGGTCACCATCATCGATGATGACAGTAAGTTCAGACAGATAAAATAAATTGACTCCTTAATCTCAGTGTCAGAGCAAGATACTAGCACTGAATTATCATATTTTTAACCTAACATTTAGCTGTTTATAGACATTACAATTTAATACTGAAATGACTGTTAATCTATTAACAAGTTAAATGCTCCATGGGTTTCTTAATGGACAAATGAAAAGATATGGGCTGATCAAACTGCAAAGAAAACAACTCAGTTAAGGAGTTAAAAATCATATCATTTGTATATTTGAACTATGACTCCCGTTCTATTCTTAAGGTAATGCATATTCATTTAAAATATCCTATACATAATATTTTTTCTATAGCAGCCTTTGCCGACCGACTTGTTCACCCAGATTATTTACTTTATTGCTGTTAAAAATTCATATGGAGTGCATTTATAAAAAAACTCCATTTAACCTTGATATTGGATACGTATGAATTGGAAGTATGAATTCAGCGTAATCAATATGCTACAAAATTACTGTAGGGGCAAATTAAAAACAAAATAAAAGTGGAAGTGAAAATCATATTTCGGAGTTGTTGTTAAAAAAGGGGCAATATTTTAAATCTTAAGATTGGAAAAAGCACATGATGGAGCGTTTTGATGGACTACTTTGAATTTAAAAATAACATTAAAAACATTGTTAGATTGTGTGTCAAATTAAATTTTAAAAATATTAAACAGAAAGAAAAATGATACAGAAAAGTAATGGATATCATAAAAAAGCATTTTTTTTTAGTGTCAAGATATTGAAAATATCATTTTTATGAGATAAAATTTTTGAAGAATATGGCCATCCATTTCCACAGATAAGTCATTGTGATTCCTCTTCTGGCGATGTTTAAGCCTATTTTGGCTCTATTTGACACGATGGTTCTGGATTTCTTTTATATTTTCGGTCCTTTGACTTAATGGAGTGTTTGAACCATCTCCGGAGTTATTCTAATGATTTGCTGCTGTATTACTTTGCAAAGCATTGTATTAAATGCAGCTGTAAAAACATTCTCTGAAGCAATTTGAAATATTCGTATAACGGCTTGTTTATATTTGACTGTGGTCATTCGGCAGTAAGCAATACAAGCAATTCTGAGCCATGTGCATTCTGCAGCTTTATACATGGAAAATCGGTAGGAATTTTTCGATATAAATTCAAATTAAAATTCAAGATAACTGAAAACTAGAAATCTGTACACATATCTATGCCTTATGTTAAGAACCAGGACTAATGTATTAATATAGTTGTGTTAGTGAATGTTATAGTAACTATTTCTTTACTTTCTGTATATTCTTTTATGCTTTTGCACATTCCTTAAACGACAATTTTATAATGACATTTAAAAAATGATTTTTTTTAAATGGATTTACTAGAAAATGGTTGAATGAAATTGATAATGCTAAATATCTTAGAAGGGAGGGAGGTGGGGGGGGGAGAATTAAATGAGACTGAAGTACTTTGGGTACATGAAACAGCAAGAGAAATCCATACGTAAGTACATGACGATTTTTATGAAATGGTGTGATTTAAGTAGGAAATTTACTATCGATCTGTAAAAAATGATGTAACACACACATACACACAAAAAAAAATGTTTAGGAACATTTATCATTTCTTCATAATGCTGTTTGTTTATTTTCTTCTATTTGAAGTATACAAAGAGAAAGCATTGTGATTTTTGAAACATTCGAAAACGTTCCGAACCCAGTCTCGCTGAGTCCAATTTTTTGATGATCGCAATACTTTGTCTACACTTCGCATTCGATGAAGTAAAAATCAATCGTTTCCTCTCTTTTCAGTGAATGCAGGCGTTCTTGAGTTAGAAAGAGGCATTTATGAAGTAATGGAAGATGTGGGAGTAGTGAGAGTGGACGTTGTACGGACAGGAGGGCAGGACGGACGGATTACCGTACAGTACCAAACAAAGAGCCTCACTGCGAACGAGAATCGGGACTTCGCTCCCGTGTCCGGAGAGCTCGTCTTTGAGGAGGGCGAGTTGAGGAAGAGTATCGAGGTTCAGATCCAAGACGACACGGAAAAGGAACCCCTAGAGACCCTCGAAGT
>JAPMOR010099746.1:0-16712 GCA_026543865.1 Argiope aurantia
GTTTTCATGATATATTCTTTATATATTTGGTATAATTTTTGAAATACACTTTTGAAACAGATGAATAAAAAAATGTTTATTTTGATTACAGAAATTTATCTTAATTACCCCTTTTCTGGTACATCACCAATCAGATATTTTGAATAGCTCTTTGTATTGATAATAAAATTTCTAAAATATATTCGTGAAACAGTCTAAAAAAATAAATAAGTTTTCTTATTTAGAGCTACATTCTTTTGTTGATCTGTACGCCACCCTGTTTTAACTTTCTAGATTTATTTGAAGACAAAAACATTTGTGGGTATCTTCCTCGTGTAGTAGCTCTCAATTTTTTTTAAAACATGCGACATTATCAGTTTTAAGAAACATGGTGTCTGTCATAAAGGAGTCATTGTATATGAGGGAGCTTCGAGATCTTATATTTGATGACGAAACGAATAGATGCTACTCCGGTAAGATCTGTCTTCATTCACATTGTTAGAAAATTAAACACTTTTTCTTACCATTAATATAAAATGCTTTTAAAAAGCAGGAAGGTAGTTGAAAATTGTTCTTCATAGTTTTGCCTCTGCTAAATGCCATCTGATTTAGCATCTTATATAGCTCAAGATGCTAATAGTATGATATAATATATAAATATTTTTGCAGTAGTTTCCAACAATTTGAATAATTCAAACACTTTCAAAAAAATTTAAGCTATCTACTGCAGGTAACAGTGAAAGAAACGCCAGCTGGTATTTAAAGAGAAATTTTTAAAGAGGAGAAAAATAAATTTAAGTACTCCATGAAGGATTGAAAACATTTTTATATAAGAGTTTATATCTTACATGGATTGAATAATGGCTTAGTTAAAATCTTATATAACAAAAGATGATTTTTTAAAGTGAAATGATTTCAATTTCGATTTATTTTTAGTAGATGAGTTTTAAATTGGAAATAGAAATGTATTTATTAAATAACTTGAAATTTCAACTTTTGAATGAGAAATTTTCAATGCAAAAATTCTCTTAACATTTCATAACATATTTGAAAATTCCATACATTTTTTTTAATGTCTTGAACGGAATAAGATTAGTATTAAAATCAAAGGCAACTATGTCTTGCACAAATGCAATTAAATACTATAACATTTTCTAAAATTTTGCATTTATTTAAAGCTATCGAAAAAAATTGCTTACTTGAATTCTTAAGCCATTTGATGGTTAATAATGTTTAGTTAAAAAACAACAAGTAATATAAAAAAAAATTAAGTAAATTCTTACTTTTGCAAGAATTGAACTCGCATTCTTTAACTTCACGTGAAAAATACAGAAATCCTTGCATTTTACCGATTTTTGCTATTGCCTGTTGATTTCAATTTTCCTTACAGACTGCTAAAACTCTATTTAAAGTATTATAAATTAATTTAATAATTAATTAATATTTGAAAAAACTGTATTAAAATCAAGTTTTAAATAAATGTGTTTGAACTTGAGTGAATGAATAAAAACTATTTTTTAAACGATTGAAAATTTGAACAAGATATATAAATATATATAGGTAGGGTGTAAATTGAAAAAATTGGCCTACATGAGAAAAAAAATTTATTAAATACAAAAAAACAACAAAAAAAATACATGAAGGAAATGTACGCTGATGAAATTTTAAGGTACATTTTAGTCAGGTGAAACGAAAGCGAATCCTCATATGAACATTTTTTAACATCAAAATATTAAAACATGTCTAATATTCGAGTAGACATTGACAAAGGAGTCAAAAAATAATTATCGCTTGAATAGACATTTTCAAAGACGTAGAAAATAATATTATTTTTCAATATTTCATTGACAAAGTGGTCTAAAAATAACTATCGCTTTCGCCTTCTTCTCTGAGATCTTCTCCTGCTTCGGTGGCTTCGCCTTTTTCTAGGTCTTACATCATCTGAATTTTTCACACCGTTATTCATGTTTTCTTCATCCTTTACATCTCGCCAATTATCAGGCAAGGTGAATCGAACTCGGCGCACACGGCGAAAAATTCTGAAAATAAAAGAAATATCTGAATTTTCAATGTGAGCATTTGGTTTATTGATACCCATTCACTGGAGATATAAACATGAATTTATTTTTTGTACTTCTATGAAGCTCAAAATTTGTTCCACTAGAAAGATTTGATAAATAATAAGAATTAGGTGATGTTTCTAAAAAAATTACCTAATTTTTCTAGAAACATTACCTACAGATATTTTGCCATATTTATTCAGTAAAAAGCAAATCGATACTGCTATCTATTGACGAAAGATCGGTTGCAAAATAAAAATTAATACTAAGCAATGGGGGGGGGATATCTTTCACTATTTGAAATTATTTTATTTTAACCTTTTAAATTAAAATCATGTATGCCATTTAATTATCTAATTTACACGTATTCAGAAAGAGAAAACCAAAAATCATTTTTCACTAAATACAAATATTAAACATCATCACTCCTATTCTGCTGCCATTTATTTCAAAACCAAGATTTCTTACTTATATGCTTATATTTTTCACATATAAATGAACTTCATATAATATGGATAATTAAAAATCTCGAAAGGAAACATTAGAATAAGGAAATCTTCCTACAATAGATGAATGTATATATGCTTCTCTATTTTACTTTTTTTTTTTATCTGAGAGGAAACAACAAATCCCACATGCAACAGAACTTCATAAGACTTCAGCATAAAGCTAAGCAAAATGCCTTGAATAATTTATGAAATGAAAGAAGAAAAAGCAAAAATACGCTCTGTGTGAAATCAAGAAACAACGCTTTCATATAATCTCTGGAATCGACTTTTTTGTGCTACATATAACTGAGTATACAAAGAAGTATTGAATACCAATTTGTTTACTGTGTACATAGTACGCCGAAAATATACTAATATATATGATATTTATTGTTGAAAATATTTGGCATTTGCCTACAAAATGAATACATTAAATACGCTTCGCAATATTTTGACTAATACAGAACGTATTAGTCAAAATAATGAATATAAGAATTTTTGTATTTTTATAAACAAAATATGTACTTTAATAATGAAGATAAAACACTAATATTAAATGACTGCTTTCGATTTCTCGTCAAACAGTAATATGATTAAGAAATGAGGAATTACAAGCCATTAAATATCAGTAATATATGAGATTTACCCCTAGCTGAATACAATACATGAAATAGTAATATCAAAAATTTAAAAATATTGTTCATGGCCGTCAACGAAAGTACAGCAGAAAAAAATATAAATCTATAAAATTCGACTCGAAAGGTAAATGAAATTTTGAAGTAAATCAGGCCGAATGTTTTATAGTCGGGCAACTTAATAAACAGAATTGTATTACCGGATACAGCCACAGACGAGTAGAGCAAGTGAAAGTAAAATCAACATTATTAAACCGATTGCGAATTTCCAGTTATCCCTTACTAAATTCAAGCAACTCGTCATTTCAGCGATATAATTATCAATGTGTAAAAATTTACAGCAAAATGATAATTTTAAATTAAAATACTAGCGAGTCGTTGGAGAAAATGTATTCGAATATTGTTGCCATTCAAATTCAACAAATAGCTTAATTTGAGATGAATTTGTTCATTTTGTTGAAAAAAAATTTTTCTGTATGCTCGTTGATGCGTGCTTTTCTTTATAAATGCATGGTCTAAAATTGTAATAAGAAAAAATTTTATTATAGCTTCTTTCTCTTAGTATTTTGATTTAGAGTGCGAAAATGAAAAATGAAAGTTATAAATTTATATCATTCCGTTTTAAAATCCTATAAAAATAAAATTTTATTTAATATCTAAAAGTAAATTTATCACCTTAAATGTGAGAATCAAATGCATTAAATTGACCCATATATAATATTAAAAATACTCCGAAATGTTTTAATTTGTTTTGAAGTCATCAGTGCGAAACGGAAACAGTGAACATTAACCTTCCGGTTTGTTGCTTTATTTGTACATATTCTCCAATAGATAGATATTATAAGAATATTTCATTTGGAATTTTTCTGCATATTTCCGGTTTAATTCTACAAAACCAAGTAGATTTAATTTTAGGAAGGAATACTGTAAATTGTTAATAAATTTGTTGGCTGAAAATAAAGCAAACGTTATTTTACGACTCTGATAAATAACTCCAGTTTTATATTTAATTGCAATGAGATTCAATGACATATTTATGAATAACAAAGAATGTATAACATTGTTCAAATACTGCTTTAACTCTGCGCGTTGTTTGCCTGTTTGAATAAATTAATCTTCTTTTCCAATAAATGCTATCGGAATCGAAAACAATATTTAAGTGTAATTCTGCTTTAAAATGCTGTTAATTTAATCTTAAAAAAAAAAGCATTGCGTTGACATATACTTCTCACTTAATTGTTTGTCCAGTTTAATATACATTATATTTTGCAAACCAAACACAAAACTAGCATCTTTTAACGAAAAGACTTTAGACAGTCTTCTAAGTGTCACAAATGCATTAGTTAGATGTCATAACCCTTTTGCTATTATCGATGTAATGTTTACTTGATAATGAATATGAAAATAATAAATTGCTAATCGCTGCATAATATTGAAATATGTGATTAATTTGAAAATAAAAGGAAATTTTTTACTATTTTTCAAAGATCTTTTTAAAATGCCTACTCTAATATCACAATAAGGATAAATTTCATGGCTAACCTTTTTCTTATAGTATTTTATAATGGAATTTGATAATGGAAAAAAAGTTTGAATAGATATTTATCGTTCTGTTTAAAGTACCAGAGAAATAGACTTTTAACTTGTTTTAAAATATTAAGAGGGAAATTTCGAAAGATAAATGAATTGTGTCGATTCATTTATTATAACAAAAATTCCTTCAAATGATCAGTTTCATTTTCAGATTGATCTGTATGAACAGAAAATTAGAAATTGTAACAGTCTGACTTTCATTTTTATATTATTTCATTCCTGTGATCTATTTCTTTAAAGTCCTTGGATTTTGCTTTCAATTAAAAAACGGGAAACTATTAATTATTTTATTTATTTTGCTGAATATAATCCTTCGTTCGATATTGAAACGTCACGATTCTGAGAAATTCTACAAGTTTAAAATCTAGATATATTGAGCTTTAATGTCATATTTGTCAATGAAAAAACATATAAGTTTTACATTTTTGACGTATTACTCTTTATGAAATAAGCCTTAGTTTAATAAAATAAAATTTATTGATGGAGATTGGCATTGAAACTACAGTTCGGTCGTTCTGATGTCAAAAACTTAATTTGATATTGCGTTTTAATTAACATTTGTAGTAAAGAGAGTGTGCTGAAAAATGAGTTTAATAATTTTTCACAAAAAAAAAAAATGCGCGATTTTAAAAAATGAAATTTTTTAATTATATTCACATTTTTTAGCTAATTAAATTTAATTTTTTAAATCCCAATTTTATATTTATTTTATAAAGTTTTATGCAATTAAATAACAATTTAATTTAATTGTTAGTAAAATAATTAATTTTAAAATTTTAATTTTAATTCACATAATGTAAAGTGAAAATTATGTTTTCTACAATTTTTCCTAAATATTTATTATTTTATCCATTTTAAAATACTTTTTGCATATCAATGACTTTAAATCTATCTCTTAGAAGTCTTTAAATGTATGTGTATTAGTTTTGCATCAATAGCTGCACGAGCTTACTTTAAAAGCAAGATTTAAGAGTATAATATTGCCGTCTAGGTATAACATTTACACAAATTATCTCTATACTACAGATGTCGAAAATTATAAAGACAGAAATTACTCTGAAGAAAACCAGAGTAATATTTCACTGCTTATTTTGAACCATTTTAAGAAAATTGCATCTCGTTGTAATCAATTTCTTAGTTATTTCTTTTTAAATTTCAAAACAGCTTTTACATCATAAGAATTTATAATACTTTTTGAATTACAATAGTATCTACAATAGTAGAAATTTATGTGTAATGTTACGTTTAAAAAATCTTAGCATTTGAGAGAAATTCAATGTTATAGAAGATGTTCTTATCCATCTTAAGAATGTCAATTCGGAAATTTACGGAAATGTTAAAAGGAAATTAATAAAAAAAACTTTTAAAAAGCCACTTTCATTAACGCATTAAAAAAGAAAAATTTAATCAGAAATCTGGAACCGAAAACAAAAATCGCAGAAGTGTGAAACGCAGACAGAAATACTCAAAGTATTATGTAATCATTTATATAATGTTTTCTAATTTTTGTATAATGAAAAATTATTGTTCCTGATAATTTTCATAATGGATATATATTATGCTATTATTTTTTGATTTTTATAAAATTTAAAATATATTCACTCCTATATCAATCATATCAAAGATTTTAATTTAATTATAACAAAACCCTAATAGTTAAAGTAAAATTACTCGGCATGTATAATATTATTCGCCTTGTACACAGGAATTGTAATTAGTATTATAATAAAATATTATAGTTTTGTAGTAATATGGTTGATATATAGAATGACGGTTGATCCAGATGTCACTGCACAAGTTTAATATCAGCGAATGTAATTTGTTTAATCTCCGATCAATGTTATTTTGATTCAAATGCAGTTTTTTACTTTCAGATTTTTTAATATGATCAGATATTTTGAAAATAAATCAGCCTATTTGATAGCAAACATATTATAATTTTACATTACAATTAAGAATTATTTATGATAGTAGAGGCCGGTTTCGAATAGGATGACCGCGGGGGGGGGGGATTAATGATTATTTCTAACAAAAACTAAAAGAAATATGAGAATTCTTTTTTTTAAAAAAATGGCTATTAATTTACTGAATATAGAAACAGTGTTGTTTCCTTTTTGCATACATATATACAGTATTAAAACATCACTGCTTGAACTAAGTCAGTAGTTTCTTTGTATCCCCCCCCCTTCTTCTTTCATGTATTACCAACAACAACAACAAAAAAAAATGGATGACTTTCCTCGTTTCAGAACTCCCGGAGTTAGAAAAATAATTTTTTGGCATCATTTCTGTTAGCTGGGGGCACGATAACTCAATACCGCTTTGAGTTAGATAGATGAAATTTGGTATTCCGACATTGGATTGTCTTTCAATATTTGCATAGTTATTTGGACAATCGATATTAAATACAGATGGCCTTTTAATTTAAAAGGTTTAAGGAAATATCACAAAAATGTTTAAAAAACAAATTTTATAAAATCATTTCGAAAATCTGTTATGAAATTTTTCTGTACTTGCTCAGATAATTTGATACATTATAAATTTAATTGCATGAAAAGGGTTTAAATAAGAAATTCGAATAATTGTGTGTTATTGTGAAAATTTACATTCAACTCGTACTTAATCAACTTTGGTTAAAATGTATAAATTACATTGCACCTAGTAAAAAAAAAAAAAAAAAAAAATTATGAACATGAATAGTAATCTTAAAATTGCATACACCATTTTTGTATCCACAGAAATTTTGAATTTAGAATTTATTTCCTTTACATATAGATTACAGACAAAGTAAAAGTACATTGTTTCGTCTTCTCTGCATATAAGAATAATACTTTATTCCGGATTTGTCGCGAACTTCAGAAGAAGAGAGTATTCGATCGATTTGAACATGGAAGTTATAATATTTTATCCCTATATATGCCATGAGAAACGCTGAGATTCCCTGTAGAGTTAACATATATTTTATCTTCTCTATTCTAAAAATATCTGAGGACGTGCAAATATGCTTTCCTTCCTCGTCATCTTTGTAAAGGATCTTGGATTTTCAGAGATGGAGTTTCGTTCATTATATGTCTGTTAATGGTTTCCATTAATTATTTTATTTTCAGGATAGTTTTAATTGTTTACCAACCTGTTAAAAATACTGTATGGTGTGTGATATTCCTCACTTGATTGAACGCTTTTAATTTTTATGAATTTAGAAAGTAAGAGTAATATATATGTAATAATTTCAAATTTAGATATGGTCTTAAACGCATTTTCTGTTCACTTGAGCTACTTCATCTGTGTAACTATAAATTCTAAGTTGCACGGGCTGAGCGTTTTCTCACGAAATCAAAACGCCGAATTGACAAATTCCTTTCTGAACCAATATAAATTCAAAACTTTTTTTTCTTTCTTTTTCTCTTCCCACGTTCGCCGTTTCCTGTTTTCTGCCTTACTTTTCGGGAACCTACGTTGCTTTCGCCATGATTTGGACAAAGACACCTTCACAATGGCTAAAAATTGGATTTATTCACTGAAAGTATAAAAAATAGAAAATGTAAAAGAACTCAATTTTTTTTCTCAGTTTTGCATCCCTTGATAATGTCCTCCTGGACATTTGCTCTATATGCCCAACCGTCCTTACTTGATTTTTTCGAGGCGTCATATTCATTTTACGAATTAAGTTTTCGTATTCAGTTTTTTAAAAAATGACTGTTTGATATTGATTTTTAACATACTGTAGTAAAAAGAAATCACTTTGGGAACGATAATTATTTCAAAATACCTTAATCTGTTTAATTATTTCTTAGTTATTTTCAGCCATTAGATTAGTAAAACATTATATATCCGGAAAACTAATGTTTAGTTATATTAAACATGCTTTTATAATACAAACGGTAACAGTACCATATTGTGGTAGGTAAATTTCACGTAATTATTTATTTTATGAGGATTATATAAATATAAAAAAAAAACTGATTGTAAACATACTCGATGAACTGAACTATAAACATATAAAATATATATAGTTCATTTTACTACAATTTTATGAATTCTTTCCGTTTTCATAAAGATTATTTTTATTTAGTGTCTTACTTTGTTTGAACTCTCAGTACAAAAGCTTAAAATTATATATTTTAAATGTTATTAAAGGCTTTAATAGATATGTGAAATTTATATGCGATGCTTTGATTAAATTTCTATGAATTATAAACGTAAACCCTTGTTGTATTATTGATTTTGAGTTCTTAATGTTTTTATTATTTTGAAATCAATGCTTTTTTAATATTTTTACTTCATTGCCATTCTTTTCTGCATTAACATTTCCTTCTTTTTTATTAAAAAATTATTTTAGCAAATTATTAACCCTACCTAAATTAATTATATCATTGTTGCAATGTCCATGTCTTTCATGTTTCTTCGTGTTTTAGTATAGAATCGAAATGGGACAGATGTTTTTTTAATACTCCAGGTTAAAATTACAGCATGCTTCAACTATAGCTCAATAGATGGCAGCATGATACTAGTAAATAAATCGAAAGGTTCTATTGATGAAATGTCTCGGGTGCAATTTTCTCATTACATAAACCGTTTATAAAAGAACATGAGACGTGTGAAGTTTTTCAACTGATATATAATTTTATGCAAATTGTTCATCTGCTATGGAAGTTTATCAAGTACATGTGAATTATATATTTCAAAGTTTGCCTTTAAATCAAAGATGACTTTCTCTTAACTGTTTCTCCCCTTCTTAATTAATTTGAAAATTTCATTCTCTAACGGACCTCTGCTTTGATTTTAGCTTTATTACCATAATGTCTGCTATCTGACTCTTGTTCAAATAATATAGAGCATTGGTCCGCAAACTAGGGGTCTCGACCCCTGTGGGGGCCGCCAGAAGTTTTTTGTGGGTCGCCAAATTTTTATTAAATGCATTATCTTTGCATTTTGCATACCATACATTGTACATATAAAGAGTGAAGCGCCGTCACTCACTGTTTAATTGGAATTTCATGCTGTCCACTCTTTCTTTGACCGTAATGCGTAATGTATATAAAGTGTGAAGACGCAAGTTTTTCACTCCGGTAGATAGCGCCCTCTTCGCGATAATTCGCCAGTTTTACTGAAAAGCGCCTATTTGACGTTAACCACAAGGAAAGGGCAGAAATTCGCTTCCGTAATCAGCCAATCAGATGGAGAGGTACGCGGTGTATCTGATAGTCAGAGTGAAGACGTTAAGTGTTCGCATGAAGTTGTAGCATGTAGCAGTTGGCCTGCAATTGTTTTAGTTTATCCTCGAGTTTTATCATGTGAAGTGAATTATGATTTTTTATATTTAATCGGGCTTTGCTACTCTTTGTTATGAGGTATGTACTATCATTAGAGAAAGATCTCTGTTAATTTTATTGAATTTCTCGAAAAAAAAATGATAAAATTTTATATATTATTTGTTTTAGTTTAAATAATTAAACCCCTATCTTCATAATGGATAAATGAGTTAAACGTACAACAGGTACAATTATGCATGGTGATAAATATGGAAATGAGCTAAAAACAATACCATTATCAAGAGATACCGTGTCTCGGCGGATTTCCGAAATATCGAGTCAGAAGTCATAAAACGCA
The DNA here is from genome assembly GCA_026543865.1 of Argiope aurantia. Taxonomy (NCBI): domain Eukaryota; kingdom Metazoa; phylum Arthropoda; class Arachnida; order Araneae; family Araneidae; genus Argiope; species Argiope aurantia. Next base: position 10,366 of record JAPMOR010099746.1, read on the forward strand.
TACAAAATTCATCTGTATTTGCTTTACAACTGGACGAGACTACCGATATCACTAAAATGTCAACTAATTATTTACGTTAGGTTTATTTTTAATGAAGATATAACAGAAACGTTTTTATGTTGCAAAAATTTGGAAGGAAAAACAACAGGAGAAAAAATATTCGAAGTAATAAATGAATAATTTGAAACAAAGTCCCTTCCTTACCTGGGCAAACTGTGTTGCGGTTTGTACTTATGGTGCTGCAGCATTGACAGGTTCGAATAAAGGGCTCAGAGGCTTAATTCAGAAGGTGGCGCCTCATATGGTATTTAATCACTGTATGATTCATCGACAAGCTCTCCTTGCAAAAGATATGGATGAAGAGTTGCACAACGTATTACAAGACGCTGTTAGTTCAATTAACTACATTAAATACAACAGCCACAATACCACAAACAGCCCTTTTCAATACTTTGCAATGAGATGGGTTCAACGTATGAGAGATTACTGTTACACACCGAAGTCAGATGGCTTTCACGTGGGAAAATACTACGACGAATATTTGATTTGAGAAATGAAGTGTACATGTTTTTAATCGAAAAGAAACATAGATTGGCAAGTTATTATATCAATGAAGTTTGGCTAAAGAAGCTGAGCTATTTAGTTGACATTTTCGAAAAACTTAACGACTTAAATTTGAGATTGCAGGGTGAGAATTCAACTATCATAACTGTAGCCAGTAAAATTCAAGCTTTTAAGAATAAACTTAGTCTCTGGCAAACTGAACTGAATAAAAACAGCCTCGACATGTTCCCTTGTTTCAACGATTTTATCAATGAAAATAATATAGATATATATACATTTAAAAACATCATTTCCAATCACATTGAAAAGTTAAACGAAAAATTTTCGAGAAGATTCGAGGATTTTCCTGAAAACTATCTCGGTTGGATTCGTGATCCATTTTCCTTTGACATATGCAGTTCAACTCTTCAAATTAGTGAGAAAGAGCAATTGATAGATCTAATTAGTGATTATACTCTTCGAAATCAATTTAAGACTCAGCCTTGCCAAAAATTTTGGCTATCAGTGGAAAAACAATATCCCGTTTTATGCAAGAATGCCATCAGAGTGTTAATACAATTTGCATCAACGTATTTATGCGAAACTGGATTTAGCAAACTAGTTTCAATAAAAACTAAATACCGCTCGCGTTTAAACCCTGAAGATGATATGCGAATTGCAATTAGCAATATACATCCAAACATTGATGAGATAATTAGAAACTTGCAGCCGCATACATTTCATTAAAAAACAATTTACTAATTTTTGTGTTATACAAAAAGTATTTTTTTAAATTTCAAATAAAATTAATATGAGTCAAATATGATGATATTTTTATTACGATGAAACGAAAGAAATGTGCAAATATACATCTTATTTGTGCAAAATTATCTCTAGGGGGTCGCCAAAAATTTTTTCTCTACAAAAGGGGTCACAGTCGAAAAAAGTTTGCGCACCACTGATATAGAGGCTAAAATGTAGTTATATGTTTATATCCTCCTTTTTTTTTTTTAAATATTTTTTAATGTATGTTCCAAGTACAAATTTTTATGATTGTTATTCATTATTGTATTGTAAACTGTTTTAAAACTTTTTACTTGATATGACATTATGCATTCTCTTTCGTGGTATTCACACATGCCCTACTTGTCCCATCCATTTTTACAAGGCTTCTGATTTATTTTATAAATGAAGTTCTCTTATCCAGTTTTTTTTAAGTGTTTGAAACTGATCTTTAACATACCATAGTATTAAAAAAAAACCTTTTGGGAGCTATTTTTATTTCTAAAATACATGATATTGTTTAGTGATTTCCTAATTCTTCACAGCCATCAAATTGTTAAAAAAAATCACCAATCCTGAAAAATAATATTTAGTTATATATGACATGATTTTATAATATAAACGGCACGAGCGCCATACCATGATAATTTTCATAATTATCGGAATGGCAACGATACTTGATTCAATTCTGTAGAAGAACATATTTAAACGACGAAATAGTTTAATTGCAGTAAACGTTTTTACAAAGCGAAAAAATTTCATAGATATAAAATATGCCTTTCCGTCACTTAACCTTTTTATTAATTAGTGGAAACAACGATAATGATTCAAATTCAAAAATTCTTTTGCTCAATGCCTTTCTTTGGGGTTGTGTTGTTGGACTTATTTACAAGTGAGTGAAGTTATATGAACTCTTTTATGAAATATGAATATCATTTTGATTTGATTATATGACAAACTATTTATCGAAAGCATACATTATAAATTACCTAGAATCTCACAAATTTTGCTTCATTATTTCTATTAATTGTACTTGCATTGTTAGAACTGTATTAACATCTTTCAAACGTTTTTTTTTTTTTTTTTAAATTTATAAGAGATAAATTACGTATTGCAATTTTTCGTATTGTATTATCAAAATTCCCAGTAGTTAATGATTTTTGATAATCAAACAGTGGTAAAAGACATTTAATTGCCTATCTTTGCGAATATTATTTATGGCACTGAGATTGTGTTTCTACTCTTTTTCTAATATCTGGAAAATTAATATTTTTATTTTAAGAAAATAATACAGGTCAGTGTTTATAACGTGGCAGATTTATGATTTGTTTCATAACAATATGTAAAGAGCACAAAACATGACATTAACTTCTGTTTTAATGCAGGTGTTTATTGTATCAGGATTAAATTTAAATCATCTATAATTGTAAACATATTGGATGAACTGAACATACAAAAAATTTGTATAATTAATTTTACTACAACCTTATGAATTTTTTTCGTTTTTGTTTTCATTTGTTGTTTTACTTTACTTGAACTCTCAGTCAAAATGTCCTTCTATTTTAAAATATTTTTAATCTTTTCAGTAGGCATGTGAATTAGGGACACCATGTTTTAATTAAATATCTATGAATTATATACTTAAAACGTAGTTGTATTATTGCTAATATTCTTGAGTTCTTAATACTTTCATTATTTTGAAATCGATGCTTTATAAATATTTTTAGTTCAGTGTGTTTCTTCTCTGGTTTGACAACATTTTCTTCTACTTGACAAATTATTATAGAAATCCATGTTATATCTTTGCTAAAAATTCAAGTAGCAATATTTTATTTTGAATTCCACTGTTGATATAACATTGCTGCAATTTCCATGATTTTTACTAATGCCATAAAAAATTTTAATAAAATTAATATATGCAATCTGACTTTTATTCAAATGATATAGAAGCTAAAGTGTTGCTAAATTTATTTTCACTTTGAGGAGCAGGGGTACAGCAGAAGTCTGAAATGCCATTATTGAACAAGTGTGTTTACAGATTTCGAATAAATAATTATTTCCATGTTTTTTGCTAAAATAATTGTCATATGGCATTTTTGGCATTCTTAAAAGAAATATTTGTAAGTGAAAACTATTAATTACTTATTGTGCAAAAAGAAAAAAAAAATCTGATTTTCAAACTGATTCTCAAAAAACATTGGTAAAAATTATTCTTTATTCTTTGGTAAATTTTCTTAAATCGAAACTATCAAATATTTTAACATTTTCCGAATGAAATTTCTTTGTCGAACTAATTTTTCTTGCAACATTCAGCAGTCGAAAAATCATGGAATTTCAATTCTGTATATATTTTCATTTTCTTTTGCTAGAGTTACAACTATTTTAAAACTTCAAAAGACTTCTTAGTTATATTTTATTTTGATCTCCAAATTTTATTTGAAATTATTCTGTTTATTCATTTTTTTATGTATGTTCCAGGGTACAAAACCTTTTCTAAAATTTTAAACTTGATGTATTCTAATGTGTTTTATTTTGTGGTTTTCACTTTAGGGTTTTGCTTCTCATGTAGGGTTTTAAAATGCATTTTTAGTTCCTTTAAAATTAAAACTATTTTCAATTTTGTTGTAAATTTGGTAATATTTTATAAGTTTAAGTTATGACTGCTTTTTTATTTCCATTAATTAAAAGCCAAATTAAAAGAGATTTCTCTAATCTATTATCAGCTTAATTGCGAAATTAGATGGTAATCATTATTTCCTATTTTTTCAATTTGTTCACTTTTCTTTCCTAACTTTTCTGATTTTATATGTCACAACCTTTGTTGCAATATACCTAATATTGTTTTCCAAAGTTTTCGGATTTTACGTTTTAAAGTATTTTATTATCCCTTTAATTTGATCGGCAGTTACTGCATTCTCAGAGTTCTCAATTTAATTTCATACTGTAATAAACAATTAAGAAATGCAGTATTAATGAAGTACCATTAAACTGATGCAAGTAACCTTTAAGCTCTGGAAATTTTAGAAAATTAATTATTTTTAGCAGTGTTTTCAACATTAATAAAAAATTATATAAGAATTTTTTTGTTTCTTCCTGAAAAATTAGTAAAATGCTTATATTAACTGGGAATTAAAGATTTCAATTTCTCTGTTGCATAACATGTTCTTAATTAATGAATAACATGTTAAAAACGTATTTTAAAACTGAATTGGAATTTCCTAGATATGATTGCAAAAATTTAGTAAGTGAGAAATTAGAGAAATAGGTGCAATTCTTAGCATGAAAATTATATTTTTATTTTGAAGCGTTAGAAAGTGCAAATTTCATATCGAATTTTATCATCAAATTCCCTGAATATTTTCTTGCATCCGTTGATCATAAATATACTCATCATATGAAAGAGAATATATGAAAGCAGTGGAATTATATTTCAGAGTGAAACAAAATTTTAAAGATTCTTTAAGAGTAATATTTAAAAAATTGTTTGGAATTTATTAATTAATATGTTGAATTGAAGAAACACTCTGCAAAGGAAGACTAGCAGCTGTGGATTTTTTCTTAGTTTCAAATATAAAAGTCACAGTTGATTTTTTTTTCTAGAGGTAGTTTAATATATCCCATATTAGACACAAAGAAAGCATTAAAAATTATGTGAAATATCTAATATTTTTCACATAATTATGTTGTAAATAATAAGATTTAATTTCTTTTTTACGTAGAAAATATTTAAAGTTTTCAGAAAATCAAATCTATTCTCTTTCTGTGCTTGTAGGAGTTTTGCTTCAATGATTATCTTTATGTTTGCAGGGTGTTTTTCACTAATCGACAAGCTAGAGGACCTGTAATATTTGAACCTCAGGCAGATGATGACATTGACAATTAAGTTACTGCTCCTGACTAAGAAAAATCGACGATGATCTCATATTTTTAAGGCACACTGGGGTTGTCCCGTGTTTTTTCCAGTAACTACCTTCATATATCGTTATTTTTCAAAAATTGATTTACATAATGTATATTTTGAATAAATCACACTGTAAAATATACACAATGGACATAATTTTTTAAAAAAAAATTTCATGTAAATGCAATGTAATTTTTTTTTGTATATTATAATAACTTTGATATATAATAAAAAATATTTAAAATATCAATCTCTGTTTAGCATTGCATTCTTACAAGTTTTTTTAGCATTTATAACTCTAAATTAACTGCTTTATTCTTTTAAAACGAATATAAATTTTGCAGAATAATTTATTTTGATACTCACATATGTTAAAACTTATGGTTTATCAGACAGGCAGAGATATAGATTATGAAATGAATTTAAATATGATTTAGTAGACATTTGGGCACATATTGTAATGTATTACAAATTATTACCATTTTGCTTTCAATGTTTTAATGGTAGTTCTCTCAAGATACCAACTGCAAAAGAGTGAGGAAAATGAATGTGTGGTTATAAACATATACAGATAAATATGATCTTTCAATTTTAGTTCAGTGTTAACAAATTACTATTTTAATAAGTAAGCATAGCAAACGATTGTTTATGAGATTTCTGAAAGATAAAAGCCTTTATTAGAAATGTCTTTTTCAAAAAAATAAATTTTGAAAGTTTTTTAGTTGAAAATTGTGCTACAAATAAAAATAATTAATTAAAATATAAATTGTAAGTTGAGAAGGTAACTCTCTGTAAAACAATACTTGGTTATTTAAGGAATTTATACAAATTTAAATTCAATGAATAATTGGAGAAATATTAAAACAATGCTTATAAAAAGAATCTTTTACATTGAAGTTTCTCACTTACAAATTTAGAATTATATATTTATACCCTTATTTTGTACTAAAATGCAATATTAAACTTAATATAGACAGTTCTGCTTCTGAGAAAAATTGTATATTATTCACTATAAGATATTCAATCATCACTGTAATGATACATCATATTGGGATAAATGACAAGTATTTACCATTTCGTATCATTATTTCAATTATAAGATACCAAATGCAAAAGAGTC